>PGWS01018710.1:0-19842 GCA_002896235.1 Cicer reticulatum
AAAGAGAATATTGAGCAGTGCTATCTACTAGGACATCAATGTGAGGCAAAGGAAAATCATCCTTTGGACTAGCTTTATTTAAATCCCGATAATCAACACACATTCGAACTTTTCCATCTTTCTTTGGAACCGGAACAATGTTAGCAACCCATTGAGGATATTTTGCCACAGCTAAGAAACCAGCATCAAATTGTTTCTTGACTTCTTCTCTAATTTTAAGTGACATATCAGGCCTCATCCTCCTCAATTTTTGTTTAATTGGAGCACATTCAGGCTTGAGTGGCAGCTTGTGTTCAACTATGTTAGTATCTAGCCCAGGCATATCCTGATATGACCATGCAAAGACATCCACATAATCAATTAAAAGTTTAACCAACTTTTCTCGCTCACTTTCTTTCATAGACATACCAATTTTAACTTCTTTTTTATCATGCTCAGTCCCTAAATTGATCACCTCAACAAGTTCTTGATAGGGTTGGATTATCTTAACTTCCTGTTCAATTAAGCTTTCTAGTTTTGGGGGAAGCTCACAATTGCTTCACAATCCTCATCAGCATGATTAATCAGACGTTCAAAATTACAAGAAATGGTTCTAGCGCTGCTATTTTCAACGTATTCATTTTTGACTCTACATTGTTTAAATTAAGAAGAAAAAGGAGAAAAAAAAATATGAATAAGGATTGTCAAAAGAAAGAGAAAAGAGGAGAGGGAAAAGAGAAAAGAAAAAAGAAAAAAAACAGTTGGAGAATTCAAAAATGCATTTATTGATAATAAGTATGGAATTGAAATACATATGACCTAACTAGTTATCCTTATAGCCTTGGGAGAGCAAAAGGAGTTAAAAATACATAATTACTTTGAACACGAATTAACAAACACGGGAAACTCGATGATCTTCCAATTGTTGAGATTGGTGTTTGGAGGACAATGGTACACTATTTTGAGGGTATCATCATCACCATGATCCTCTTTCGCAACAGCCACCTGAGCAACATATATTATTCCAACGCTCTTAAAGGTTTGGCGAATGTCATAAATAGAAATCTTATGTGTATTCAGTGTCTAATATGGAATATTTGGCAAATATACTACTTGGGGTGCAATATATGGAATATTTTATGAGGGTATAGTATTTTGGGGTGACACGTAACCCAAATGAGATGGAATTTGTGATTGGTTTAGGTTTTAGGGGTTGCTAGCTGAGTGGTTTTGGTTATTGTCCATGGGGTTGATGACTATAAACGGAGTAAAACCAGGTGGGAGACCATTTATAGGAAATTGCATAACTGCTGTACGAAATTGTTGGTTAGTAGGGGTAAAGCCTAGTGGGTGAGAATGAGTGGTTTGATGTTCTTCATTTGCAGTTGTAGGATTCACATATGTATTCTCCTTCCTTGACAAAACCTGTATAGCTTTTAGGATTTGATTAACCTTGTCCTTCAATTGGTTTACATCCGCTCTTATCACTTCTTGGTTTTGCTCGAGTTCATCCATGATCTTGGAGTTTGTGCGAGTCCGATAAGGGTGTCGGGGAAACAACTTCATAGATTTTTTTTTGTTTTAATAAAATTTCTATGAGTATGTATTAAAATATGAGTGTGATGAAGATGAAATCAATTAGTTATTATGATAGTTGGATGTTGGGGAATTATAAGCTTTATGTAATTTTTTAACAAGAATGAATTATTAGTGAAGAAAATATGGGGATCAAAATAGCAAATCGTTCATCACATTTAAATTGAAAACTACATTGAATATGGTACTTCAATCTTCTCTTTAAATAAGACAACCAAATCTTTAAATTGAAAACTACATTGAATATGGTACTTCAATCTTTTCTTTATTATTAAATATGAATAACAATTATTACTATACTTAAAATATGATTTTGAAATAAATATGTACTTAACAAATAAAGGACAAAAGAAAGAAATTTTTATTTATGTGCTTGACAAGAATGTGATCTTGCTCCTACGTATCTCCCGGTGCGATGGAGAAATCAAAGCTACGTAGTTCTTGGTGTAGAAAATGTTTATGTGTTGAGTGTGTTTTAAAGAAAATTTGTTTTGTGATAAAAAAAATGTTTTGACAAAATAGAAAAAATAAAATAGTTTAATTTGAATAAATACTTTAAAATACGAGTTTTAAGACGAATCAGGTTGTACAACTTGTGTCCCAAAACTCAAGGAATAAAGAAGATGTCACATCTAATTTAATCCTCTAAAAATATTTTATTGTTCTCGATTTTTAAATTGAGTTTCAAAACCACCAAGTAGTACAACTTGTGTTTTAATAACTCGAAGATAAAAAAAGTTACATCTAATAAATAAATCGATTTTAGATTAGTTCATTAAGATAAATAAATGAATAAATAAATAAATAAAGAGAGTTTTAGGACTATCAAGTTGTACCACTTGTGTCCTAACAACTCAAAGATTAAAAGATGTCACATCTAATTAATCTTTTAAAATTCGATTATAAATATTCTTAGCTTTTTAAAAAAAAATTGATGTTAAATATGAAATAAGTTTAAATAATTCTGCAAAATAAAGTCAGTAGTAAACACACACAAAATGGTAAAAAAAAATACATGGACTTGTAATATGATCTATTAAATAAATAAACATTTTAATAGAAAAACATATTCAAATGTAAAATCTTTCAAAATAGCTTTTAAGTAAATAAGTGATTGAAACAAAACTCTAGTAATATAAAGTAAAATTCCATCTTTCAAATAAAACAGTTTTAGCTTCCAATCTAGTAGTATAAAGTTCGAAAAGCTGTAAATGTGAAGATAATGAGAAGATATATGCCTTTTCAGATACTAGTGAAGACAAAAACGGTGGTGTACGGTGGAAGTTAGAACGACGGTGATGCCTCCTGTTTCTTCTTCTCTTCCTTTTTATGTCTTTTTTATCAGTATTAATCTCAGATTTTTCCTCCTCCAAAAAAATGTCCCTTCTCTTTGTAAAAAAAGATGTATTTATAGAGTTTTTTTTTTTATCTGATTAGTTGCTTTCTGGTCTGCCTTGACCTGATTTGATTTTTATTGTAATTTATTTTTGGCTTTATTTTTGGTTGTAAATTGATTGTAATTGTAATTTAAAAATTATAACTTGATTTAGCATTGTAAATTGATGAACCTACTTATTGTAAATATAATTACTTCCTTTTTTAATATATATTTCGTTTTTTAGTTTATTTTTAAATAAGTTGGACAAAATTAGGGTACTACAAGATGAAAATAATAATTAAAAACTCAATATAACTATGTCAACCTAAAAAGGAGCAAAAGTACGGTTGCGATTGCGATAGCGGTTAATAAAGATTAACATATACATAACCTTTTTATCAAAGAACGCTTCGAGAGTGAGTAACCACACTCTTTAAACTTTCATGATACATTTATTTTGAGAATTTGGGATGGAAAATAGTTAGATATTTTGAATGGTACTTTCTTATAAAATTATATTTTGTTGAAAATCTAACTCTATTAAAATTAGGATTTTTCGAGGAACTGTAATAATATAATAATGAATTGATCTTATTCCATACACTACCGTCTTGCTTGATTACCCGTTTTTATGATCCTGTTTGGATATATATCCTTTAAAGAGATAGTTATTATTATATTTATTGAAATGTGTGTTGTTATATAGTATTCAAATAAATATATCATATATATAATCTATATTTCCTTTAAAGAGGTTGTTGTACAATCCTTTCTTAGATGATTGTTGTTGTTTATATATTCAAATGAAATATCATTAGCGTGTATTAACTATACTATCTTTACAAGATATGGGTTGTGTCTATTATATTTTCTTGATGATTGATGTTATTATACTTCAAGAGTATGAATATACTTTATATGGTATAAATATATGATTATATACGAATATGATTGTTAAAAATATGATTATTTTGATTGTGTGTGTTTGGAGATGAGCTTAAGCCTCCATATAGATGTGTGTACTTTAAACTTCCACAAAGAGATGAAGGTAAACTCCACATGGATGCGGTCTTTTACCCACACATAAGGATGAGTATTAAACTTCACCAAAGAGGTAAGATTTTAATTCCCACATAGATGGGTCATTGTACCCCACATATAGATTGAGTTTTAAACTTCACAAAGAGACGAGTAAATCCACACTGATGAGTCTTCGTACCCACATATAGATGAGTTTTAAACTGCACAATAAATGAAAGTTAAACTGCCACACAGATGGATCTGTACCCCACACTCCACACTGGATGAGCGGGTGCCTCCACATGATTGGATAATTACTCCACTTTGCGGAAGTAGTAGTATCTCCATCATTGAATTGATTGAATATTTTCTGCAGAATTGATTGATTAATTGATGAGTTTTTATAGAAAAATCTTAGTTATATCATGAATATTTTTAAAGAATATGCCATGATAGATTTTTCGATTACATGCTCGTTGAGAACGATACTTGTTTTAAAATTATGTGTATTAATATTTCACTGGGATTTAGATATTATCATTAAAGTGTTGTTGTTCAGATATTGGACGTTTGGGACGTCGAGAGTTGAGAAGTGTGATTTCCTTCAATTAGGCACTACAAGAAAAACTGTTATTACCTACGGCAAATTTTATCTTTACCCACGAATTGTCCATAGGTAACGTAAAATTAACCACGGATTACCCACGGACACGAGTTCCTAGCTAAATCGCTCGTAGGAAAATATTTACCGACGGACAAGTCGTGGGACACACTTACTTAGGGATTGTCAGTGGGTAATATGACCCACTGAGTCTCAGTGGGTAACGTTACTCATAGATTTGCCGTAGATAAAATAGTAGATAGTTATCGACGGAAAAGTCGTAAGTTACATTACCCACATACCATCCGTGACAAAGTCTTCTATTTTATATTTGATATTGATAATTTTATCCATGAATTGTCCGTGGGTAATGAAAAAATGATTTTAATTCTATTTTTGTTTTTCTACAATTTCCTGTATTTTTTAATATATATTTAAAATTAATTGTAAGCATATTAAACATCATTGTCAAAAAAAAGTGAAATATATGTAAATAGTATTTTCAAATCACACATTCTGACTTCCATAAGCTTCAAAATAAGGTTACATTGTTACTGCCATAAGTTTCAAAATAGCACATGTTAATGCTAAAGTTTTCAAATACACATACGACACTAGTGTACGATAAATGCCTACAAGTCTACAACAATAAGTAGTCGTAACTACTATATACGAATTGAAACTGAAACCAGTATTACTCTCGCTGTCATCATGCGTTAGACTCATCCATCGTCATTATCTGGATGACGACCGACGACAGTATGACTCACCTGTATGGAAGCACCACTTTTTGCCAAATGTTGCTAGCTGGCATCTGTAGTTCTATAGTGCGTTGCCTGTTTGTTGAACTTCCTCTTGTCGACGTTGCTCAACTTTCCTTAGCTCATCTCGCGCCTCTCGTGCTCGTGTTCTACGCGCTTTTGCTCACTCCTCAAATGCTGCAAAAAAAAAAAAAAAAAAAAAAAAAAAAAAAATATCTGTGCAGCATCTCATTAGAATTGTTGAGACAAGAAATTGGCGCAACCTCTAGATGGACAAGAATCTGGAACTAGACTTGCGACACCTGGTCTATAAAGCGAGGATCTATCTCCAGCACCATAGATCCTCCCTTTATTCTTCCCCCCAACAGATTGGACCCACATGTCTAAGCGAGCTTCCGCATTAACCACTTGGCTACAACTACTAGATGCTTCCCCACCTTTAGAGGCTTGTTGCAACTTACCTTGAAATGTTTCCTACTCAAATAGAAAATCATGCAACATAGTCAAATTACTTTTACAAGAAATACAAATGAAAGAACTAATAAATGATTTAATATTTCTTACATATGTTTTTTTTGCTCTTTCATCAACCCAAGAGTTGTCCTTCTTCTTAGTGTGAGTTTTTAAAAAGACCTCATCCAATATGGGGTCTCTACCTAACTCTTAAGCCTTACAAAGAATAAACAACAACAGAACCGTGAACAAAATGAGAGTCAAATTTCGCCAGAAAAGAAAAACAAACCAAAATATTTTTAGCAAAATAACTCTTGGCAATTTGAAACAGCACACAACAAACAATAAAATAGCAAATAGTAGACATGTCCTAGAGTCAACATTAAATGGTTATATAGTGAAGACTTTGACATAAGGAAAAGGGTACCATCCGAATGGTATGTTCAGCACTGGATATAGATCCACCTGTATGGGACAGCTCCTCTTTAGAAGAAGCACGATTTTTCTTAGCTGATTTGATATCTCCTTAAGACGGATCCATCCATATCTTCTCAAGATCATTCCAAACAACATTTCTCCCATCCAAGTTGGGCACTTGCGCTTCTTTCTCGCTTGCATCAACATATCAGAAAGACGCAAATTGATCCTTTCTGTATTGAAGATATTCTTAATTTGAAAATTGTGCTCATGGCAACCAAGCACTTTTTCCTACAATATTACATTGAAAATAAGTTATACTATATAATTAGTATCCACACATTAGTTTGACTTATAACAAGATATTAACTTAATCTTACACCAAATTTGTTTGAACCAACGTTCCAAAGTTGGAATTTTGGATTGCTCTCCAGCTAGGGATATGGATTCAACATTTGTGATGTAATGACTGAGGTGAGGCTCTCGAGCCGACCCTACACGGTAACCACTGTAAACAATTTTTTAAAAACATCACATTTCTAAAAATAACTTGAACGTACCCTAATCCTCATGTAGTAATGAAAATTTAATCAGAATGTGTTACATACCCTCGACCATCCGGACCATATCATTGTTCTCCATCAGCGCAACCCATGACTAGAATTGGGCATCGTTACCTCTTGAGTCTTATTACCAATAGAACATGTGTTGAAGGTGGTTGGGTTAGCTGAAATTGAAGTATGTCGTGAGGCAACAGATGTTTATGGTTTGGTGACAGTGAATGATCAGCATCGGGGAAGTTATGTTGTCTCTGGGAACAAACTCGTTGTGGGCATCATCACTATAATTGGTTCAGTACCCATGCACCTTATTAGGTTTGGATTGGAGCACTGCACTGTTGGGTAGGAGGTTGAACAAGTTGTTGGGTGGATGCCGCACATAGTGTGAGGTTGGTGTGTGGCATTGACATCTAGTGGCAATTGATAACTTGAGTTACCTTAATGCGGTAAAACGATTCGATTTTTTCTGAATGGAAGCTTGAGTCTAATCTTTTCTTTTGAAGTCATCTATAAAGAATAAGATGATAAAAACATTTAGCACATACACACTTCAAACAAACAATCAACAATTTCAAGATGTAAAACTAATATATAGAAAAGGTAGAATATGAAGATTTACAAACAAATAATCAACACTACTATTTAAATAACTATACGAAAAATTCAAACGTCATATGAAGAATCATCCCCATCTTCATCATCCATATCACTATCATTATAAATTGGAATATTTGGAAAAAACGTTACATTGACTTCTTCATCGTATGTGTTTCATCGTGCAAGCCAACCATTTCTCAATTTCAGTTAATTGTTCAACATGTGCCATATCTTCATCTTGATATGGCATGTCCTCATCGACTCCGTCCACCTCTACATGACCCATAGGCTTTGTTTTGATACCGGCAGACCAGTGACGCTTATCAGTTCACATTTTAGGATAAGGTACATAATACACTTGTCTAGCTTTTTGTGCAATTATGAAGGGATCATAGAGATCATATTTCCGATTCATCTTGATATCTACAATATCATATTGCGGATGAACTTTGGTTCCTCTATTTCGTCTAGGATCAAACCATTGGCAATAAAACAAGGCTACCTTGTGAGGCAATTTGTAATACTCCAACTCGAAGATATGTTGGATGACTCCATAGAAATCATCTTCCCCTCCTCCAGTAACCCCTTTCACATAAACTCCACTATTTATGGTTTTCTTACCCTGAGACCAAGCTTTTGTGTGAAATTTGTACCCATTAATGTAATACTTGTGCCATGTTTTGACCATTGAGTCAGGACTCCAAGCTAATGATAACAAGTTAGGGCAGTCACACCATTTTCCTTGTCACTGGCCTATACAAACATGATATTCACAATAGTTAGGTGAGAAGTTCTAATTTATTTGCATCAAACTTCAATAAATCACTTACATATGCACGAACCATTCTGGGAATTCTCCATGTATACGTGGTTTGAGATATAGGATCGTCTTCATAATGGAATTAGAGTGCAAAAAGGCGCTGTCAATAATGAGAGAAGTGTATTACAAGTATTTGGTAGTTATGTGGGGTGAGTGCTTACAGACTTCTTACTCAATATATGGCTTGACCTCGTTGCAATTGATGAGGATGTGTATATGAGCAGACTTCTTTCAGCATCAACTTAACAATGAGTTTGAGCCTTCCCACTAGGACGTCCTAATTGATTGCTAATTGATAGTGTTTGTCGTGACAACATCATTTAATTTTTGCACCTTCATTATGCTGGCTTCTATCAAACAAAGAGATTGTTTTGAAATAGTGGGAACAAAAATATGTTGTCTCTCGATGTAAGTATGACATACATATTGATCCTTCCATTCTAGCCTTGTTTTTCACTATGCGCTTAAAATCACCCATCATTTTGGAAAAGTGAGAGCAATAACTTAATAAATGTGAAAATATCTTGAACAAAAAAATGAAATCCTTAATGGTGAATATAAAATACCTTTCAAATGGATACATCCATCGATATTGAACTGGACCACCAAGTTTTGCCTCATATGGTAGGTGAATTAGAAGATGTTCCATTGAATCAAATAATCCTGGTGGAAAGATTCTTTCAAGTTTGCATATGATGAATGGAATATTTTCACCCAATTTGACCAATTCATCGTGTCTTAAGGTATTGCTGCACAAGCCTTTAAAGAATTGACTTAATTCTGTTAATGGTTTCCACACATGGTCAGGCAGTGAACTAAATGCAAATGGAAGACAAACACTTCCATAAATACGTGACAATTGTAGGCTTTTCATCCCATTTCATTGTCCTTTTATATAACATCTGCACATCTTGGCCAAGTTAGAAGCAACCCATCGGCATTAAGCTCCTTATCATTACAAACATTCTTTGCCTCATTAGACGTAAGAACAATAATTTTCCTTAGGTTTTGTCGATTTTCCATCCATTGTTTGTGAGAACCAACTCCAAGTCGCTACGTTGGCAAATGATGGGCCAAGTCCATTCGTGCTTTTTCATTGTCCTAGTCTTGTTCTTAACATTCATGACAGCGTTAAAACACATTATCAAGAAGTTTTTTTCTATATGCATGACATCTAAATTAATGCCTTAATAAATTATCTTTCCAGTTATGGAAGATCCCAAAAATTATGCTTCGTTTAGGTCCAATTATGGCTAACTTCCATTACCCGACCAATTAGAATGTGCATTATCTATCACTCGTGGAATATTTGTGAACCCAACCCCAAACTTCTTCACCGGCAAACAATAATGGAGGAGGTTCATCTTTCACAACCCTATAATTTTTAGTGAAACCTTTTTTACTTCTCTAAATGCATGGTTATGAGGTAAGAAACGACGGTGACAATCAAACCATGAATTTTTGCCACCGTATTTTAAGGTAAAAGCCTTATTTCCATCCATACACACCGGACATGCCAACTTACCTTGGGTACTCCATCCAGATAACATGCCATAAGCAGGAAAATCGTTAATTGTCCATATTAAGGTTGCCCTCATTACAAAATTTTGTTTCATGGATATATCATAAGTCAAAGTCCCTTCACTCCACAACTGTTTAAGCTCATCTATTAACGGTTGTAAATATACATCAATGTTTGCTTTTGGGTTAGATGGTCCAGGTATGAGACAAGTCAAAAACATGAATGGTTTAGTCATGCACATTTCGGGCGGGAGATTATACGAGGTCACAACAACAGGCCAACAAGAATATGGGGTTGAAGAGGCCTGAATGTATGGCGTGAAGCCATCAGAACATAAACCAAGCCTTACATTTCTTGGTTCATTTGCGAAGTTTGGATACTTTGCATCAAAATGGTTCCAAGCTTCCTCATCTATGGATGACGTAAACTGCCTGAACTCGATCTATTATGTTGATGCCATTTCATTTGGCAGCAGTTTCTGTTGATGCATACAATCTTTTTAACCTTGAGTGATCGACATATAGAACATCCTCTTAACTGGAATGTCTTTATGGTTACCTAATCCAGGCTTACGAGGAACATATCGAGGTTCATGGCAAAACCTACACTTCTATATCTGCACTATTGTCTTTGTAGTACAACATGCACCCTTTAACACAACAATCATTTTCTCAGACCTCAATCCTCAGCATTGTCACCAATTTTTTTCGCTTGGTAAAAACTTTTTGGAAGTGAAATCCTTTAAAGGAACACATCTACAAGCATGCTTGCAAAAGAATCAGACATTTTGTGGAACATTCCAATTTGATTTGCAAGCTAAAAGTTTCACGCATATTGAAAGTTTTTGAATCAGAAGCCCCCTCATATAAGGGTTTGTTTGCAGCAGTTAACAAATTCATAAAAGTCCTTGAACATCATCATTTGGGGGCTCTTCATTATTCTCTTCCTCGTTGCCTCATCACCCATATTTTGGAAGTCATACGTAGGACCAAATGCATCATTAACCATATGTTGATTAACGTAAACGGATCATACGTTATCAATATTTCCACTACTACTTGGAATATTTTCTGGGTCAATATGTGGGGCTTCTTCACCATGCTCAGTCCAATACCAATAATTTGGTTGGAACCCAAACTATACAAGTGAAGTTTGACTTCACTTGCAGACAATATACCGCTACACATGCAATTGTGACAAGGACATCTGATGCCACCATCTTTTACAAATTGATTTCGACTTATTTGCCTTCGTTATAAAACTCTTCAACACCTTTTTGCGAAGGCTGGTTTCAACCCCCTTCGTTGTAACATAAGTTTATCATATAACCCAACTACGATATGGATGGTAGCCATCCATATTTTGAAGGACAGACAAATAATGAGGAGCGATGAAACGTGAACAGAATGTAATTTTACATATCAAATAGAATACCTATACAACCTCAAACAAGTTATTACTCAAGTTAATATTCGAAAATAATGTTTCTCCAAACATAAACTAATTGTCAAACTACACTATAAATAGTTATGCAAGATATTTTGCTGTAAATTAGTTGCAGGATTAATTTAGCTCTCATTGTCAAACTAACTAATTGGTCAAACTAACTATAACAAGTTATGCTGTAAATTGTCAAACTAACTTAACATTCCTTTTGCACAAAATAAGAACACTTCAACAATGCAATCATATGCAATCAGCTCTCATTTCATTCATGTGCATAAAAGATTCCATAATAAAGAGAAGATAAAATAAATAACACATGAACGTGATGATAATACTGCACAAACCCCTTAAAGTAAGCTATCTATTTCAGCTGCAGATATTCAGACACGTGTTCAACTGTTTTCCCACCTTTACTACTACTACTACCCACTTGGCACATTATTAAAGTTGGTAAGCACCAATTGTTAATATTGGCATAACTATTTTGCTAAGTGATACTATAATTGTTTTTGTTGTTTCCTTGCACAAGTTAAAGAATGTTGGCTAATTGTCTTTGGGGAGTTATCAGTTGTCATGTAAGTCACTGTAAACTTGTAAAGTGATTTGCAGATTTTACATGGGTTATTGTTAATTGATGAACGATTGATAGTTCCATACGTGAGAAATTGCTTTTAGTTCTTCATTTAATGTGGTTGTAGTTGTTGGCTTCATAAGTAAAACAAGTTTAACATACGACATTTGTTGAACAACTATTTTTATTTACCTAAACAGAAGTTGTTGCAACTAGATGCGAATATCAAACACTGTTTAAGATAATTAAAGGATACATACATAATCCAAAGGGTCATAGTTGAAGATTGTTGTTGTTATATATACACCAACCCTTCATTTCCCTCTTAAAATCTGCACTAGAAGAGAAGTGAGGGGGCAACATAAGTAGATGAGAGTTTGTGATCGTGACAAACAGCCAAATGAGTTAATCGGGTTCATGAAATGGAGTAATTTAGGACTTTATTATATAGATCAGGGTGCATTGTGTATGTTATGGAAATTCATTTGCATATAGATGGAAGGATTGTTATAATTATTCAACAAAATAAGTCATGTTGGTAGATTTTTTAATCAAGGTACTAACAAGTAGCTATATGGTAAAGAGAACAATTTCATATCACGAGAAAAAGTCTATATTACTTATGAGTTAGTCAAGATTTAGATTTATAATCATATGTAAAGCTACAAATACAATTATGGTGCTGGTACAATTGAGAAGACTAGTGTGCCACCACTCCAAACATATGATGACAATGTCAAAATGACAATTTGATTGTGGTAATTGGGCATTTTTGTACCAAATAATACACCATTTTTTTAATGTGTACCTTGTATATTTAGATTATATTGGCTGTAGAACAATAAATCAATTACCATACCAATGAACTCATATTGACGTTGTGACTTTGTAGGAATGGCAAAAACAAAAAGAAAATAGTCCGAGGACTCAGTTAACACCAGCTCAGATTTAGGCTGATGCTCCAACCATATGTCAAACTGTATTCCCATAGAACCATTATAGTGAGCCTATGCCTCAAACTTACCCAACTGTCGAACCTACTCAACTGTATCCCATGACCACTTTATGCCTATCTTTTGAAAACAGAACCGGCTGATTTGGGAGCCTGTCAGAACCGGCTGATTTGGGAGCAAAAATATCCAAGCAAACAATATCCAAGCAAAACAAAATCAGATTCCAAGTAAAACAAAATCAGATTCCAAGCAAAACAAAATCAGATTCCAAGCAAAACAAAATCAGATTCCAAGCAAAACAAAATCAAATTCCAAGCATAAAAACAGAAATCAGAATCCAAGCAAAATAAAAACGGTAGGTACGACAGAGAGGGCGAACAACGTTGATTTAAGTGGCAGAGAGGCGAACACGAACGACAGAGATGGAAGAGAGGGCGAATACGAACGGCGAACGGTGAACACGAACGGCGAACACGAAACACGAATAACGCGCGAGCTTTCCTCGACTATAGCGCGAGTAGAGTCTAGCTCGACAAGAGGAACTGCTTAACTTGACAATAGCTCGACTAGGTCGCTTCGCTTCCAAAAATAAAAATACCTCCTTTTTTATTGTATTAATAGTTTCTTTTTTTTTTGTTACTTGTACTTGATTGAGTACAGGTAGTAGTAGTGGAGTTGAAGATGTCGCTATCTCCCCAGTGAAGGCTCGCTTCGCAGACTTCACGAGCAAAGAATAGATATGACTTACAAAAAAAAGGTGCCCATAAGTTTGCTGTCCTGTCTCTGCCTGTAGGTAGTAGGTCCCTGCTCTTTCCGATAAGCGGATAAGTTGAGGGGCTTGCTTCCCAAAAGAAACTTCCCTTGCCTCCTCCTGGCCTTGACACTCTAGTTGTTGTAGCTCTTGTTTACTCCTTGTTTTCCTTCTTTCTCTTGTTAGGAGTTTAGAGTATGTCTAGAACGAGTGGAACGAAGTGCTTCCCTTAAAAAGCCCGAGTCCACGATCTAAAGAGGAGCCGAAGGGAGATGGCTAATAGATTGACTTGCTTTTTACCTTTCGTATTCGGCGGAAGTAAAACTTGATTTATAATAGAGGTACGTTGATTTGCTTATTGATACCATGGAGTGTGCTCGAATTATTTTTGATCCTCAACATTTTTATCATATATATCATTTATAATTCATGTCTTTTTTTTTTTTTTTTGTAAAATTAGTTGTGGTCGTAAAATCATTTATAGATTGAAAGGGTGGTTGAATCCTTTTGATCTTTAAAGTGGATGTAAAAACTCATTTTCTATATTGAAGGTGAATGTTGGAAATTGACTTAAGGTCGTGATCAAAAATAAGTGCAAAGATTAAATTTTAATTGTTTAGCACATTAGTGAAAATAACACATATTGTGAGGTTGTAACATCCGAATTCAAATGACTTAACTATTAAGGAATTTTTGAAACTTTAATATTCTTAATTTTGATTTATGATTATATTATTATTATTTTATTAATATAATAGATGCAAATATATATAATAGATGAAATTAAAGTAATTCATTTGTATACTTATAATTGTTTGACAATTAATATTTTGTAACCAAATATTTTGTAACTAAAATGTTAATGATTATGATTCATTTGCCAATATTAATAATAGTTTGAATGTTTATAAATTAAAATTTTAATATATCCGATTTAAAATAAAATAAAAAAATCACAATTACCGCAAAGATCGATGATTAAAATGATCGAAGTCATTAACTTTAACATTTGAAAAATTTCTAAAATACATGCAGATTTGTGTTCTTAAATTTAAAATGATCTAATTTACTCAATAAAAAAATTCACAATTTACCACAAAGGTTAGATTAAACTGATTGAAGTAATTAACTGTACATTTGAAAAATTCTCTACAATACATGCAGATTGTATCTTTGGTGCTATGTGATTTTAACTGTTTAAATGAAGTAAAATGATTATTTATATTTTCTATAACAACTATATATGCATGCTTATTTGCTCTGTGTTTGTTATTGGAGATGACCCTTACCATTTGACAGACGTCCACATATAGTGTTACTGAGCGAATAATGTCGCACCAACCAGTAGGAGAATGCGATGAAGTCAATACCATGTTGTGGAGGCTCCGAATACTTTTGTACTGGTGTTAGACTTTTGGGTGGTTTTCCCACAAGCGTCCTAAGTTATGACCAACGTTAGTATTTAATTTTGGGTAGTAAAACACCAAGTGTTTTGGCTTTAAGAGTTTTCTTTTGTTAACATATTAACTTTATTTTGTAATTGTGAATACTCTGATTCATTATTTTTGAATACAATTGAAAAAGTTATTAGTTGATTTTAAAGTAAACTAGTTAGGGAAAACTATGAATTTGAAATAATCATGATGAATTTTATATATGTTTTTATCGAGTTGTTAGCATTTATTTTTTAAAAGATGGAAGAAAATGGTGTTCATGTAGAAAACATGTTTTATGTGTTTGTTGGTTTGGTAGAGTAAAACTTTTCAGTATTTTATAAATTAAAATTATATTTTATTTAGTAATTTTTTTCGTATAATAGAATTCCAAAAATATAATATTACACTTCAGAAATTTAAAAACAGAAAATAGATAAAAATAAATATGATTCAAATTTTCATAAATATAGAGCTAAAAACTATCCAACTTTAAAGAGTTGGTACAATTTTTCACTTTATTGCTATAAAGTGTTTGTTGTTGTACTTCTAGCTTACTTCGTGATATGCTTGACCCATATGGTAGAATTATGGAATCCTGTGGATAAATAAAAATACCAATAAGATGGGTTTGTAATAAATAAAAAAGTCATCATTTTAAGTCTTTCTATATAGAAAATAATTATTAAACATTAACAATTGTTTTTAAAAAAATGTATACGATTATGTGTGATTTAGCAAGAAAAGAGAAAGGCAAACTTACGTGTGGCAGTCAATACTAGGATCAATAGAAAAAGAAAGACTAATGTTACAAGTTGTGGGAGTTGTTTTGTTCTGTCCGAGTTAACGCCAAATTTCATTGAAGCTCCTTTGAGACATTCACAAACATCACGTCGAACCTGAGTGGTGTCCGCCTTTTGATTTAAATTTTGTGCTCCTTCACAACAGGAAGTAGATGGTGTTGGTTGGCCTAATCCTGTCAAAAAGGGTACACATGGCACCAATAAACAATAGCCTCAGAGCAACTGATGTCATCAATTTGACGTGCATCCATGTTGTCACTTGCAAGCCTAAAACCATTACAAGCGTTAAAAAAGCAATAATCTTCTTCCGTCTCTTAATTTAATTATTTGTATACACTATACACTTTAGGTTTTTATAAAGTTTTCAGATGTCAACCCACTACAAGCATCCCTTAATTTATAGGCAAGATAGGTTACCATTTTATGGTAACACATAACTGTCTATTTCATTTTTATTTATTAAAAAATTAAATCTCATTAGAGTCTTCATTTTTCATTTTCTTTTGAATAGTAATTATTATCTTAAATATTCATAAATTATATCTGTTAATGACTAAGGCAATAATTTCTATGAATCAATACTCTTTAGGAATTATTAGTTTTATGGTAAAAATTATTAAAAATTGAATATTTATCTTAAATGAAATAATACTTATTAGAACTAATTTAACATCATCTAAATACGAAAGTAAATAATCAAAAATGTGCACTAAATTTAATAAAAATAAAAATAATAATAATAGTAATAATGATAGTAATATTAAAATAATAGTAATAATTGAATACATAGGATAAATTTACTAAAAATAAAAATATGTACCAAATAAAAGTATAAAATTAATTTAACTGAGAAATTAAACAATTAAATTATGTTATTCAACCTATCAATTCAACACTACATAAAATTGCATTAATTTTCTCAGACAAATCGTTCAAAAAGTTTGACTATTATCTTAAGAAAAGTTTACCATTACCCTCATATCTATATCTATACCCCCATAATTTTATGAAAATGCCATTTATACCTTTTTTTTTTTTTTTTTTATCAATTTAAAGTTACTTAGTTTTTAATCATTTTATCTTTTTCGGTAGATAAAAGTTTTACGGTAACTTTCGAAAAACTTTTTTGAAGAATTCTGGTACACATTAATT
The DNA here is from genome assembly GCA_002896235.1 of Cicer reticulatum. Lineage (NCBI taxonomy): Eukaryota > Viridiplantae > Streptophyta > Magnoliopsida > Fabales > Fabaceae > Cicer > Cicer reticulatum. The sequence continues at coordinate 16,814 of PGWS01018710.1, forward strand.
TTTGAAAATGTTTTCAAGTTTTATGGTACAAAAAATTTTTACCGGAAAACTTTATTGGATAGATTTCCAATACATAAGGTGTTTCTGGAAAACTTTCTAAAAAAGACTTCTGGTACACACAATTTTTAAAATAATAATATACCATAAATAATACACCATAAATATTTTTAAATAATAATATACCATAAATAATTAATAATTAATACACCATAAAATAATGAATACACTATAAATAATGAATACACCATAATAATTAATACAACATAATTAATAATTAATACACCATAAATCGTCGTCGTTGTCGGAAATATTAAGCCTCAAGTTTTCCAGAACAAGCCTCAGTTCCGGAGAAGTTCAAAAAAGTTTTCCAGAAGAGTGTTCTGTGCCGGAGAACTTCAAAAAATGTTTTCTGGAAGAGGCTTCTATACCAGAGAACTTGAAAAAAATGTTTTCCGAAAGAGGCTTCTGTAACACAGAACTTCAAACAAGTTTTCCAGAGTCACTACGCGAAAAAACGCATATTACAGCGCTTTTTTTAAGCCATTTACAGCGCTTTTTCAAAAAAATAAGCGCTGTGGAATCGAGCGCTGTAAATGATACAACAGCGCTTTTAAAAAAGCGCTATAAAACAGGTAAATACAACGCGCCCTTGTTATGCACATTTTACAGTGCTTCTTCACAAAAAAAGCGCTGTAATATGCACCCATTATTATGATTTATGGGTCTGGCTTTTAGAGCGCTTTTTAACAAAGCGCTGTAAATGCACACCCATAATTCATATTATGGTTCTGCATTTTAACAGCGCTTTCTCAAAAAAGCGTTGTTAATATGCCCACCATAATTTCCATATATGGGTCTGCATTTTACAGCGCTTTGTTGGAAAGCGCTGTATAAATTGCCCAGCCATAATTTCATATATGGGTGTGCATATTACAGCGCTTTCTCAACACAACGCTGTAAAATGCCCACAGAATTTCATATTATGGGTCTGCATTTTACAAACAGCGCTTTTCTTGTACATTTTACAACGCGCTTTCTCAAGAAAGGCGCTGTAAAATGTGCACCATTAAAGCGCTTTAAACCACATTTTATAGCGGCTTTTTAAAAAAAAGCGCTGTAAAAATGTGTGTTTTTTTTTTTTAAACGCTGTAAATTAATTATTTGAAATGAAAAGCGCTTTTAGCCTTTTTATGGCATTTTTTTAAAAAACGATGTCTTTTATCTTGTATCCAAAATTAATTTTGATCCAAAATCCTTCACAACAGTGCACAAACAACAAAACATATTCAAATACCATAAGCAGTTCACACAATCAGTAGAACAGAAATCAGAACTCTGTAACTTTATTAACATATATGTAACTCTGTAATTTACAACCTAAGTAACTACATTCAGATACATATATACAACCTAATTTACAACCTAATTACCTACATTTAGATACGTATATATATATAACCTAATTTACAACCTAAACTACATTCAGATCCATATGCATGTTCATATATTGTGTCCTATGATCATTTACATATAATAACTAACAGAATATACATAATATGCACTAGCTACCATATAATATTCAGATCCCTTGCCCAGCAGCAAGCTATTTCCCAAAAATCAAATAATTTGCATGTCAAGCACATACTGACACCAGTCTTCCTTTAATTCCATCAGATCTTCCTCAGAATATGATGGACTGGAATTGTCAAAGTACTGCAATATAAAAATTGAACATATTATATTAAGTTAGTATCAAATATATAGATAATTTATATACGAAAATCATATAATGCAAATACCGTACCGTTTCTGGGATAATAGTTTTATTCTTCTCAACAATCTCCTTCATGAATCTCAATATGTAGTACCCACAGTCGATGTTATTTGTTTGACGAGGGCACTTTATTGAGATCCATGTAATGTTATTCGACTTCTGCTTCGACACTTTAGCACCTCTTTGAGCTCGATAAACTTTTAAGGCACTATCGAATGAATAAATGTGATTATTAGAGCATGAATATTTATATATATAAATATATATATATGTAAGAAATAAATGAATATTACTTACGTGTCGAGCATATTCTTTATTTCGGGGTGATTGCTGTAATTGCCGTGCACGGGATCCAAATAGTATATAACTTCAGAGACCGCATTGATTGCAAATAGCACCCAATGTGCCCTACAACAACAAAAAATTGGTTAAGCAATTTTGTTTATACACAACTAATAAATTAAATTCTCATCAATTAAAAAAGATAAAATTACGTACCCTGAATTATATGGTGCCAAGAACAATTTATCACTTTCTTTATTTCTTAAAAACATATCTACAATGTAGTGTTTTACATTGTCTGGATCGAGTTTGAACATTGACATCTTATGCGGAGACAAGAATGAGTATTTATTTGACAGTTTCCTCGTGCACACGACCTTCTCGTACAAAAACCTTCAATGAAAATTTTAAACTAGATTAATTACCAATACATTTAATTAATTACAAATAAATGCAATTAAAAGTATTTTTTTACCTTATGTACAAGCTGATTACAGTAGCACTCAGCTCCTTGTGTTCGAGAAGTTCGTACATGTGCTCCTTTTCGAGGTATTCAATATACTCATCTCCAAAAATGTCTTTATTCATGTGTACGATGGGCGAATCGTTGCTGCTGCCCGTGTTCCTTTTTATTTGGATGTCAAGACACGCCCTGTATTTACCAAGGCGTGGCTGACTTTTATTAAGAGCAGCAGCAGCAGCGACCGATTTTCCCCGATCCAGATTTTTTGTTGCTGCAAGTTTGGCAGCTTTATTACCCTCCAGCCTTTGTAGTTTGGCAGCCCTATTAACCTCCAATTTTTGAGGTTTGCTGCCTTTTTTTGGCTGTAGGGGTGGTTTATTTATTTGGACCTACAAAAATGAGGTAAAATGTTAGTTTATTGAATCTGAAAAAATGAAAAACCTTAGGCAATAAATGTGACAAACCTTTTCGGGAGATGTAACTGATTTGTCTTTGGGAATCTTTTTTTGG
>PGWS01018711.1:0-15924 GCA_002896235.1 Cicer reticulatum
TTTATTTTTGGCTTTATTTTTGGTTGTAAATTGATTGTAATTGTAATTTAAAAATTATAACTTGATTTAGCATTGTAAATTGATGAACCTACTTATTGTAAATATAATTACTTCCTTTTTTAATATATATTTCGTTTTTTAGTTTATTTTTAAATAAGTTGGACAAAATTAGGGTACTACAAGATGAAAATAATAATTAAAAACTCAATATAACTATGTCAACCTAAAAAGGAGCAAAAGTACGGTTGCGATTGCGATAGCGGTTAATAAAGATTAACATATACATAACCTTTTTATCAAAGAACGCTTCGAGAGTGAGTAACCACACTCTTTAAACTTTCATGATACATTTATTTTGAGAATTTGGGATGGAAAATAGTTAGATATTTTGAATGGTACTTTCTTATAAAATTATATTTTGTTGAAAATCTAACTCTATTAAAATTAGGATTTTAGGAACTGTAATAATATATAATGAATTGATTTATTTACTACTGTTTGTTGAATTACCGTTTTTATGATTGTTTGGATATATATTCTTTAAAAGATTGTTTTATTATATTTTATTGAATGTTTGTTGTTATTATATATTCAAATAAAATATCATATTATAAATCTATATTTTCTTTAAAAGATTGTTGTATTACATTTTCTTGAGTGATTGTTGTTGTTATATATTCAAATGAAATATCATATTGTAAATATATATTCTTTACAAGATTGTTTTATTATATTTTCTTGAATGATTGTTGTTATTATATTCAAATGAAATATTATATTATAAATATGATTATACGAATATGATTGTTAAAAATATGAATTATTTTGATTGTGTGTGTTGGAGATGAGCTTACGCTCCATATAGATGTGTTTTAAACTTCACAAAGAGATGAGGTTTAAACTCCACATGGATGGGTCTTTTACCCCACATATAGATGAGTATTAAACTTCACAAAGAGATAAGATTTAAATTCCACATAGATGGGTCTTGTACCCCACATATAGATGAGTTTTAAACTTCACAAAGAGACGAGGTTTAAACTCCACACTGATGAGTCTTGTACCCCACATATAGATGAGTTTTAAACTGCACAATAAAATGAAGTTTAAACTCCACACAGATGGATCTTGTACCCCACACTGGATGAGCGGGTGCTCCACATGATTGGATAATACTCACTTTGCGGAAGTAGTATATCTCCATCATTGAATTGATTGAATATTTTCTGCAGAATTGATTGATTAATTGATGAGTTTTTATAGAAAAATCTTAGTTATATCATGAATATTTTTAAAGAATATTTTTGGAAGAAGGTGGGTGCCATGATAGATTTTTCCGATTACTGCTCCGTTTGAGAACGATACTTGTTTTAAAATTATGTGTATTAATATTCACTGGGATTTAGTATATCATTAAAGTGTTGTTTTCAGATATTGAGACCGTTTGGGACGTCGAGAGTTGAGAAGTGTGATTTCCTTCAATTAGGCACTACAAGAAAAACTGTTATTACCTACGGCAAATTTTATCTTTACCCACGAATTGTCCATAGGTAACGTAAAATTAACCACGGATTACCCACGGACACGAGTTCCTAGCTAAATCGCTCGTAGGAAAATATTTACCGACGGACAAGTCGTGGGACACACTTACTTAGGGATTGTCAGTGGGTAATATGACCCACTGAGTCTCAGTGGGTAACGTTACTCATAGATTTGCCGTAGATAAAATAGTAGATAGTTATCGACGGAAAAGTCGTAAGTTACATTACCCACATACCATCCGTGACAAAGTCTTCTATTTTATATTTGATATTGATAATTTTATCCATGAATTGTCCGTGGGTAATGAAAAAATGATTTTAATTCTATTTTTGTTTTTCTACAATTTCCTGTATTTTTTAATATATATTTAAAATTAATTGTAAGCATATTAAACATCATTGTCAAAACAAAGTGAAATATTATGTAAATAGTATTTTCAAATTACACATTCTGACTTCCATAATGCTATAAAATAAGACAATTGTTACTGCCCATACTAAGCCTATATAAGTAAGAATTTACACAGCACATTGTTAATGCATACAGTTTCAAATATAATTCACATAACGACACTAGTGTACAGAAATAGTATGCCTACAGTTCCTAATACAAAATAAGTAGTCTAACTTTACTATAGCCTAACGAAGATTGAACTGGACAACAGTATTTATCTGGCTCTCCGCATGTCAGCAATCAGTTAGGAAAGTAAAGGATAATATCTTGTCATCCTCGTCATAATCTGGATGACGACACGACGGTATGATCAGATGTATGGAAGCAACATATTTTTGCATGTTCTTGTCTAGCTGCTATCTGTAGTTCTTAAGTGGTTGCAGATGGTCTGTTGGTTGATAACTTCCTTTCTTGTCGAGCGTTGCTCAAACTTCCTTAGCTCATCTCGCGCCTCTCGTCGCCATCGTCATCGTATCCGCTTTTGCTCACTCCTCTAAATGCTGCTATATCAAGATATGTGCAGCTATCTCCATCTAGATGTGTGAGACAAGAAATGGCGCAACGCTCCTAGATGGACCAGGGCTGGAACTAGACTTGCGACACCTGGTCTATAAAGCGAGGATCTATCTCCAGCACCATAGATCCTCCCTTTATTCTTCCCCCTAACAGATTGGACCCACATGTCTAAGCGAGCTTCCGCATTAACCACTTGGCTACAACTACTAGATGCTTCCCCACCTTTAGAGGCTTGTTGCAACTTACCTTGAAATGTTTCCTACTCAAATAGAAAATCATGCAACATAGTCAAATTACTTTTACAAGAAATACAAATGAAAGAACTAATAAATGATTTAATATTTCTTACATATGTTTTTTTTGCTCTTTCATCAACCCAAGAGTTGTCCTTCTTCTTAGTGTGAGTTTTTAAAAAGACCTCATCCAATATGGGGTCTCTACCTAACTCTTAAGCCTTACAAAGAATAAACAACAACAGAACCGTGAACAAAATGAGAGTCAAATTTCGCCAGAAAAGAAAAACACCAAAATATTTTAGCAAAATAACTCTGCATTTTGAAACAGCAACACAACAAAACAGATAAAATATAGAGCAAATACGTAGACAGGTGTACCAGAGTCAAGACAATTAAATGGTTATATAGTGCACGATTTTGACATAGAATGCGGTACCCTGCCGAATGGTATGTTCAGCAATGGATAGTAGATCCACCTGTATGGACAGCTCTCCTTTAGAAGAAGCACGATATTTCTTAGCTCGATTGGATATATACCTGTTACGACGGATCATCATATCTTCTTCAAGATCATTCCAAACACTATTCTCTCATCCAAGTGGGGCACTTGCGCTTCGTTCATCGCTTGCATCAACATATCAAGAAGACGCATTGATCCTTTTGTATTGAAGATATTCTTATATTTGAAAAATTGTGCTCAGGAACCAGCCACTTTGTATATTACATTTACAATAAGTTATAATATATTAATTAGTATCTTCACACATTAGTTGAACTGTATATAACAGATATACACTTAATCTTACACAAATTTGTTGCCAACGTTCCAAAGTTGATTTTGGGATTGCTCTCCAGTTAGGATAGTGGATCAACATTTGGTGAGTAATGACTGAGGTGAGTGGCCTTCGAGGCCACCGTACACGGTAAACCACTGTAAACATTTTTGCTTTTAAAACATAATTTCTAAAAATAACTTCGAAACGTACCCTAATCCTCATGGTAGTGAGATAAAATTTAATCCAGATTTGTTACATACCGCTCGACCATCCGACAATATCATGTCTCCATACAGCGCAACCACATGAACTAAATTGGAGCATCGTTACCCCTTGAGTCTATTACCAATAAGAAATATGTGTTGAAGGTGGTGGGCTTTAGCATGAAATTGAAATGTATGTCGTTGAGGCAACAGATGCTTAATGGTTGTGAAACATGTTGAATAGATCATCATATCTGGGTGGAACATGTTGTCTTTGTGGGGACAAAACTGGGTGTGGCACATCCATATCGGTTTCAGACTACCAATTGCACTTATTGGCTTGGAATTGGCAAGCAATGCAGCTTGTGGGGGATAGGAGGTTGATTCATAGTTGTTGGGTGGGAATGCTGGCACATAGTGTGAGGTTGGTGTAGTGGCATTGACATCTAGTGGCAATTGATCAATTGAGTTACTTTATGCGGTAAAATATTCGTTTTTCTTGAATGGAAGCTTTGAGTCTAATCTTGTTACTTTGAATATGACTATAAAGAATAAGATGAATAAAAACAATTAGCACATACACACTTCAAACAAATCAATCACAATTTCAAGATGTAAAACTAATATATAGTAAAAAAGGTAGAATATGAGATAAACAATATAAACAATACTACTATTTATAACTTACGAAAAATTAGTACGTCAATTGAAGAATAATCCACATCTTCATCATTCCATTATCAACTATCATTATAAATTAGGAATATTTGGAAAAACTTACTATTGACTTCTTTCATCGATATGTGTTTCATCGTGCTAAGCAACCATTTCTTCAATTTCATATTTAATTGTTCAGTAACATTGTGCTATATCTTCATCTTGATATGGCATGTCTCATCGACTGCGTCCACCTCTACATGACCCATAGGCTTTGTTTTGATACGATTGGCAAGACCAGTGACGCTTATCAGTTTCACATTTTAGGAGTAAGGGTACATAATACATCTTGTCTAGCTTTTTGTGCCATTATGAAGGGATATAGAGATCATATTTCGATTCCATCTTGATATCTACAATATCATATTGCGGATGAACTTTGGTTCCTCTATTTCGTCTAGGATCAAACCATTGGCAATAAAAACAAGGCTACCTTGTGAGGCAATTTGTAATACTGCAACTCGAAGATATGGTTGGATGACTCCATAGAAATCATCTTTCCCTCCCAGTAACCCGCTTTCACATAAACTCCACTATTTATGGTTTTCTTACCCTGAGACAAGCATTTGTGTTGAAGTTTGTGTACCCATTAATACGTGTAATACTTGTTGCCATGTTTTGACATTATTGAGTCAGGATCCAATGTCTAATTGATAAACAAGTTAGGGTCAGTCATACCATTTCCTTGTCACACTGGCCTATAAGAACATGATATTCACATAGTTAGGTGAGAAGGTTTCTAAATTATTTTGCATCAAACTTCATAATCCTTACAGTATGCACGATAACTCATCTAGATTCTTCATGTATACTTTGAGATAAGGATCGTTTAATAAAAGGATTAGAGTGCAAAAGGCGGTCAATAAGTGATAGACAGTGTATTACATATTTTGGTAGTATATGTGGGGAATGATTGCTTACAAGACTTCTTACTCAGATAATAATGGCTTGAACCTTAATGTCGTTGATGTTGGATGATGGATTGTGTATATGAGTCAGATGCTTTCTTTCAGGCATCACTTTTACCTCATGATGTGAGTTCTTTCTCCACACATGGAGGTCCTAATTGATTTGCTCAATTGATCATGTTGAGTCGTGACAGCATCATTTAATTTGCACCTCATTATGCTGGTTCTATCAAACAAAGAGATTGTTTGATGAAATCAGTGGGAACAAAAATAATTGTTGTCTTCGTATGAGAGTATGACATACATATTGATCCTTCCATTCTAGCTTGGTTTTCACTATGCGCTTAAAATCACCCATCATTTTGGAAAAGTGAGAGCAATAACTTAATAAATGTGAAAATATCTTGAACAAAAAAAATGAAATCCTTAATGGTGAATATAAAATACCTTTCAAATGGATACATCCATCGATATTGAACTGGACCACCAAGTTTTGCCTCATATGGTAGGTGAATTAGAAGATGTTCCATTGAATCAAATAATCCTGGTGGAAAGATTCTTTCAAGTTTGCATATGATGAATGGAATATTTTCACCCAATTTGACCAATTCATCGTGTCTTAAGGTATTGCTGCACAAGCCTTTAAAGAATTGACTTAATTCTGTTAATGGTTTCCACACATGGTCAGGCAGTGAACTAAATGCAAATGGAAGCAAACACTCCATAAATACGTGACAATTGTGGCTTTTCATCCCATTCATTTGTCCTTTATTAACATCTGCACATCTTGCCAAGTTAGAAGCATACCCATCTGGCATCTTAAGCTCCTTTATCCATTTACAAACATTCTTTGCCTCATTAGACGTAAGACAATAATTTGCCTTAGGTTTTGTCATTTTTCCATTGTTATGTGGAACCAACTCCAAGTCGCTACGTTGGCAAATGATGGCCAAGTCCATTCGTGCTTTTTCATTGTCCTTAGTCTTGTTCTTAACATTCATGACAGCGTTAAACACATTATCAAAGAAGTTTTTTTCTATATGCATGACATCTAAATTATGCCTTAATAAATTATCTTTCCAGTATGGAAGATCCCAAAATATGCTTCGTTTAGTCCAATTATGGCTAACTCCATATCCCGACAATTTAGAATGTGCATTATCTATCACTCGTGGAATATTGTGAACCCAACCCCAAACTTCTTCACCGGTCAATATTGGAGGAGGTTCATCTTTCACAACCCTATTTTTAGTGAACCCTTTTTTACTTCTTCTAAATGCATGGTTATGAGGTAAGAAACGACGGTGACAATCAAACCATGAATTTTTGCCACCGTATTTTAAGGTAAAAGTCCTTATTTCCATCCATAACACACCGGACAGGCAACTTACCTTGGGTACTGCATTAAGTAACATGCCCATGTCGAGAGCAGGAAAATCGTTAATTGCCCATATTAAAGGTTCCATCATTACAAAATTTTGTTTCATGGATATACTTCATAATAAGTCAAAGCCCCTTCACTTCACAACTGTTTACTCATCTAATAACGGTTGTAAATATACATCAATTTTGCTTTTGGGTAGATGGTCCAGGATGAGACAAGTCAAAAATGATGGTTGTCATGGCATCATATTCGGGCGGGAGAATAATAACGACGTACACAAAGACCACAAGAATATGGGTGTTGAAGAGGGCCTGTAATGTATGGCGCTGAAGTCCATCAGACATAAACCTAAGCCTCCTCCGACATTGCTTGGTCTCATTGGGCTCGAAGTTTGCATAACTTGCATCAAAACTGGTTCAAGCTTCCTCATCTAATGGAGATCGTAAACTGCCTGAACTCGATCATTATGTTGATCATTTCATTTGGCAGCAGTTTCTGTTGATGCATACAATCTTTTTAACTCTTGGAGGTGAAGACATATAGAACATCCTCTTAAACTGGAATGTCTTTATGGTTACCTATCCAGGCTTACGAGGAACAATATCGAGGTTCATGGCAAAAACCTCATCTATATGAGCACTATTGTCTTTGTAGTATAACTATGCACCCTTTAACACAACAATTCATTTTCTCAGACTTCAATCCTAGCATTGTTCACAATTTTTCGCTTTGGTAAGAAACTTTGTGGAAGTGAATCCTTAAAGAAACACATCTTACAGCATCTTGCAAAGAAATCAAGGACATTCTGTGGAACTTCCAAATTGATTTGCAAGCTAAAGTTTCACGCATATTGGAAAGTTTTGAATCAGAAGCCCCTCATATAAGGGTTTTGTTTGCAGGCAGTTAACAAATCATAAAATGTCTGAACATCCATCATTTGGGGGCTCTTCATTATTCTCTTTCCTCGTTGCCTTCATCACCCATATTTTGGAAGTCATACGTAGGACCAAATGCATCATTGACCATATGTTGGATTAACGTAAACGGATCATCGTTATCAATATTTCCACTACTACTTGGAATATTTTCTGGGTCAATATGTGGGGCTTCTTCACCATGCTCAGTCCAATACCAATAATTTGGTTGGAACCCAAACCTATACAAGTGAAGTTTGACTTCACTTGTAGACAATATACCGCTACACATGCAATTGTGACAAGGACATCTGATGCCACCATCTTTTACAAATTGATTTCGACTTATTGCCTTCGTTATAAACTCTTCAACACCTTTTGCGAAGGCTGGTTTCAACCCCCTTCGTTGAACATAAAGTTTATCATATACCCAACTACGATATGGATGGTAGCCATCCATATTTTGAAGGACAGACAAATAAATGAGGAGCGATGAAACTGTGAACAGAATGTAATTTTACATATCAAATAGGATACCTATACAAACCTCAAACAAGTTATTACTCAAAGTTCAAATGAAAAATAATGTTCTCCAAACATAAACTAATTGTTTTCAAACTAACTATAAATATTATGCAGTATTTTGCTGTTAAATAGTTGCAGATAATTTAGCCTCTTCATGTCAAACTAACTTTTAAAATTGTCCAATACTATTTACTATAACATGTTATTTGGCCTATGTACCCCTTTTTAATTTGTCAATACTTAACTTCAATATTTCTCCTTTTGTCGATCAATAAGAACACGACATTCTCATCTATTGCTAATCATTTCAGCAATCAGTTCTCATTTCACTTCATGTGCATAAAGATTCATAATAAAAGAGAAGATAAAAATAAATAACAAGAAACGTGATGTTATAATAACTGCAGCAAACCCCTTAAAGTAGGCTATCTATTCAAGCTGCAATATTCAGACGTGTTCAATTTTTTCTCGAATCTTTCCCACCTTTACTTCACTACTATTACCACATGGGGCCATTAAAGTGGAGCCCATTTGTTTAATATGGCATAACTATTTTTTGCTAAGTGATTACTATAATTGTTTTTGTTGTTTCCTTGCACAAGTTAAAGAAGTTGGCTAATTGGTCTTTGGGAGTTATCAGTTGTCACTGTAAAGTCACTGTAAACTTGTAAAGTGATTTGCAAGATTTTTACATGGGTTATTGTTAATTGATGAACGATTGATAGATTCCATACGTGAGAAATTGCTTTTAGTTCTTCATTTAATTGTTGGTTGTAGTTGTTGGCTTCATAAGTAAAACAATGTTATAACATACGACATTTGTTGAACAACTATTTTATTTTACCTAAACAAGTTGAGCAATAGGATGCAACTATCAACACTTGTTCTAAATAATTAAGACTACAATACATAAGCCCAAAGGGTCAAAGTTGAAAATCTGTTGTTGTTATTATACCACCAACCTTCATTTTACCCTCTTAAATTCTTGCACTAGAAAGAGTGAAGGCCGGGCAACATTATGTATGAGAGTTTGTGATCGTAGGAAAACAGTCAAATGAGTTTAATCGGTTCATAAATGGTAGTAATTTAAGGACTTTATTATATAGATAAGGGTCATTGTGGATGTTATGGAAATTCATTTTGCATATAGATGGAATGGATTTGTTATAATTATTCCAACAAAGTAAGTCATGTTGGTAGATTTTTTAAGTCAAGGTGTACTAACTAGTAGCTATATGGTACAATGAGTAACAATTTTTTCATATCACGAAAACAGTCATTTTACTTATGATGAGTTAGTCAAGATTTTAGATTTTAAGTAAATCATATATGTAAAGCGTACAAAATATGTCATTTATGGGTGCTGGGTTACAATGTGATGAAGACTAGTGTGCCACCACTCCAAACATATGATAACAATGTCAAAATGACAATTTGATTGTGGTAATTGGGCATTTTTGTACCAAATAATACACCAGTTTTTTTAATGTGTACCTTGTATATTTAGATTATATTGGCTGTAGAACAATAAATCAATTACCATACCAATGAAACTCATATGACGTTGTGACTTTGTAGGAATGGCAAAAACAAAAAGAAAATAGTCCGAGGACTCAGTTAACACCAGCTCAGATTTAGGCTGATGCTCCAACCATATGTCAAACTGTATCCCATAGAGACCATTATAGTGAGCCTATGCCTCAAACTTACCCAACTGTCGAACCTACTCAACTGTATCCCATGACCACTTTATGCCTATCTTTTGAAAACAGAACCGGCTGATTTGGGAGCCTGTCAGAACCGGCTGATTTGGGAGCAAAAATATCCAAGCAAACAATATCCAAGCAAAACAAAATCAGATTCCAAGTAAAACAAAATCAGATTCCAGGCAAAATCTAAAAATCGAGTTCCAAGCAAAACAAATCGATTCCAAGCAAAGGAACAAAATCAAATTCAAGCAACATAAATCAGAAGTCCAGCAAAATAAACGGTAACTTTTGGCGACAGTGAGGGCGAACAACGTTGATTTGAAGTGGGAGAGGGGGAACACGAACGACAGAGATGGAAGAGCGGGCGAAATACAACGGGAGACGGTGAATCACGAACGGAAGCACGAACACGAATCTACGCGCTGAGCTTTCCTCGCTATAGCGGAGTAGTAGTCTAGCTCGACAAAAGGAGAACTGCTTATACTTGACATAGTCGATAGGCGCTTCGCTTGGCAAAAATAAAAATACCTCCTTGTTTTTATTGTTTCATATTAGTTTCTTTTTTTTCTTTGTTCTTGTATTGATTGAGTAAGGTAGTAGTAGTGGAAGTTGAGATGTCGCTATCTTCTCCAGTGAAAGCTCGCTTCCGCAGCTTCACGCAAGAGAATAGATATGACTTACAAAAAAAAGGTGCCCATAAGTTTGCTGTCCTGTCTCTGCCTGTAGGTAGTAGGTCCCTGCTCTTTCCGATAACCGGATAAGTTGAGGGGCTTGCTTCCCAAAAGAAACTTCCCTTGCCTCCTCCTGGCCTTGACACTCTAGTTGTTGTAGCTCTTGTTTACTCCTTGTTTTCCTTCTTTCTCTTGTTAGGAGTTTAGAGTATGTCTAGAACGAGTGGAACGAAGTGCTTCCCTTAAAAAGCCCGAGTCCACGATCTAAAGAGGAGCCGAAGGGAGATGGCTAATAGATTGACTTGCTTTTTACCTTTCGTATTCGGCGGAAGTAAAACTTGATTTATAATAGAGGTACGTTGATTTGCTTATTGATACCATGGAGTGTGCTCGAATTATTTTTGATCCTCAACATTTTTATCATATATATCATTTATAATTCATTTTTTTTTTTTTTTTTTTTGTAAAATTAGTGTGGTCGTAAAAATCATTTATAGATTGAAAGGTGGTTGAAAAATCCTTTCTGACTTTTAAGGTGGATGTAAGAAACTCATTTCTATATTGAAGGTGAATGTTGGAATTGATTAAGGTGTGATAAAAAATAAGTGCAAAGATAAAATTTTAATTGTTTAGCACATTAGTGAAAATAACACATATTGTGAGTGTGTAACATCCGAAATCAAATGACTAAAACTAATTAGAATTGAAACTTTTAAAATATTCTAATTTATAGATTATTATGATACCTCAATTATTTTGATAATATTTTATTAATATAATAGATGCCAATATAATATAATAGATGAAATAAAATATATTCATGTGTATACTGTTAATTGTTTGACAATTAAATTTTGTAACCAAATATTGTTGTAACTAAAATGTAATGATTATGATTCATTGCCACATATTAATATATGTTGATGTTTATAAATTAAAATTTTAATATATTCCGATTTAATAAAATTAAAAAAATCACAATTACCGAAAGAATTGAATGATTAAAATGATCGAAGTCATTAACTTTAACATTTGAAAAATTTCTAAAATACATGCAGATTTGTGTTCTTAAATTTAAAATGATCTAATTTACTCAATAAAAAAATTCACAATTACCACAAAGGTTGATGATTAAAATGATTGAAGTAATTAACTGTAACATTTGAAAAATTTCTACAATACATGCAGATTTGTATCTTTGGTGCTATGTGATTTTAACTGTTAAATGAAGTAAATGATTTATTTATATTTTTTCTATAACAACTATATATGCATGCTTATTTGCTCTATGTTATTTGGAGATGACCCTTACATTTGACAGGACGTCACATATAGTGTTACTTGAGCGAATAATGTCGCAGACCAACCTAGTAGGAGAAATGCGATGAAGTACAATACCATGTTGTTGGAGGCTCCGAAATACTTTTGTACTGGTGTTAGACTTTTTGGGTGAGTTTTCCACAAGCGTCCTAAGTTATGACCAACTAGGATTTAATTTTGGGTAGTAAAACACCAAGTGTTTTGGCTTTAAGAGTTTCTTTTGTTTAACATATTAACTTTATTTTGTAATTGTGAATACTCTGATTCATTATTTTTGAAATACAATTGAAAAAGTTATTAGTTGATTTTAAAGTAAACTAGTTAGGGAAAACTATGAAATTGAAATAATCATGATGAAATTTTATATATGTTTTTATCGAGTTGTTAGCATTTATTTTTTAAAAGATGGAAGAAAATGGTGTTCATGTAGAAAACATGTTTTATGTGTTTGTTGGTTTGGTAGAGTAAAACTTTTCAGTATTTTATAAATTAAAATTATATTTTATTTAGTAATTTTTTTCGTATAATAGAATTCCAAAAATATAATATTACACTTCAGAAATTTAAAAACAGAAAATAGATAAAAATAAATATGATTCAAATTTTCATAAATATAGAGCTAAAAACTATCCAACTTTAAAGAGTTGGTACAATTTTTCACTTTATTGCTATAAAGTGTTTGTTGTTGTACTTCTAGCTTACTTCGTGATATGCTTGACCCATATGGTAGAATTATGGAATCCTGTGGATAAATAAAAATACCAATAAGATGGGTTTGTAATAAATAAAAAAGTCATCATTTTAAGTCTTTCTATATAGAAAATAATTATTAAACATTAACAATTGTTTTTAAAAAAATGTATACGATTATGTGTGATTTAGCAAGAAAAGAGAAAGGCAAACTTACGTGTTGCAGTCAATACTAGGATCAATAGAAAAAGAAAGACTAATGTTACAAAGTTGTGGGAGTTGTTTTGTTCTGTCCGAGTTAACGCCAAATTTCATTGAAGCTCCTTTGAGACATTCACAACATCACGTCGAACCTGAGTGGTGTCCGCCTTTTGATTTAAATTTTGTGCTCCTTCACAACAGGAAGTAGATGGTGTTGGTTGGCCTAATCCTGTCAAAAAGGGTACACATGGCACCAATAAAACAATAGCCTCAGAGCAACTGATGTCATCAATTTGACGTGCATCCAATGTTGTCACTTGCAAGCCTAAAACCATTACAAGCGTTAAAAAAGCAATAATCTTCTTCCCTGCCATCTTAATTTAATTATTTGTATACACTATACACTTTAGGTTTTTATAAAGTTTTCAGATGATCAACCACTACAAGCATCCCTTAATTTATAGGCAAGATAGGTTACCATTTTATGGTAACACATAACTGTCTATTTCATTTTTATTTATTAAAAAATTAAATCTCATTAGAGTCTTCATTTTTCATTTTCTTTTGAATAGTAATTATTATCTTAAATATTCATAAATTATATCTGTTAATGACTAAGGCAATAATTTCTATGAATCAATACTCTTTAGGAATTATTAGTTTTATGGTAAAAATTATTAAAAATTGAATATTTATCTTAAATGAAATAATACTTATTAGAACTAATTTAACATCATCTAAATACGAAAGTAAATAATCAAAAATGTGCACTAAATTTAATAAAAATAAAAATAATAATAATAGTAATAATGATAGTAATATTAAAATAATAGTAATAATTGAATACATAGGATAAATTTACTAAAAATAAAAATATGTACCAAATAAAAGTATAAAATTAATTTAACTGAGAAATTAAACAATTAAATTATGTTATTCAACCTATCAATTCAACACTACATAAAATTGCATTAATTTTCTCAGACAAATCGTTCAAAAAGTTTGACTATTATCTTAAGAAAAGTTTACCATTACCCTCATATCTATATCTATACCCCCATAATTTTATGAAAATGCCATTTATACCTTTTTTTTTTACTATTTTATCAATTTAAAGTTACTTAGTTTTTAATCATTTTATCTTTTTCGGTAGATAAAAGTTTTACGGTAACTTTCGAAAAACTTTTTTGAAGAATTCTGGTACACATTAATTTTTGAAAATGTTTTCAAGTTTTATGGTACAAAAAATTTTTACCGGAAAACTTTATTGGATAGATTTCCAATACATAAGGTGTTTCTGGAAAACTTTCTAAAAAAGACTTCTGGTACACACAATTTTTAAAATAATAATATACCATAAATAATACACCATAAATATTTTTAAATAATAATATACCATAAATAATTAATAATTAATACACCATAAAATAATGAATACACTATAAATAATGAATACACCATAATAATTAATACAACATAATTAATAATTAATACACCATAAATCGTCGTCGTTGTCGGAAATATTAAGCCTCAAGTTTTCCAGAACAAGCCTCAGTTCCGGAGAAGTTCAAAAAAGTTTTCCAGAAGAGTGTTCTGTGCCGGAGAACTTCAAAAAATGTTTTCCGGAAGAGGCTTCTATACCAGAGAACTTGAAAAAAATGTTTTCCGAAAGAGGCTTCTGTAACACAGAACTTCAAACAAGTTTTCCAGAGTCACTACGCGAAAAAACGCATATTACAGCGCTTTTTTTAAGCCATTTACAGCGCTTTTTCAAAAAAATAAGCGCTGTGGAATCGAGCGCTGTAAATGATACAACAGCGCTTTTAAAAAAGCGCTATAAAACAGGTAAATACAACGCGCCCTTGTTATGCACATTTTACAGTGCTTCTTCACAAAAAAGCGCTGTAATATGCACCCCATTATATGAGTTATGGGTCTGCTTTTAGAGCGCTTTTTAACACAAGCGCTGTAAAATGCACACCCATAATTTCATATTATGGTCTGCATTTTACAGCGCTTTCTCAAAAAAGCGTTGTAATATGCCCACCCATAATTTCATATATGGGTATGCATTTTACAGCGCTTTGTTGAGAAAGCGCTGTAAAATGCCCACCCATAATTTCATATATGGGTGTGCATATTACAGCGCTTTCTCAACAAAGCGCTGTAAAATGCCCACCCAGAATTTCATATTATGGGTCTGCATTTTACAGCGCTTTTCTTGTACATTTTACAGCGCTTTCTCAAGAAAGCGCTGTAAAATGTGCACCATTAAAGCGCTTTAGAACAACATTTTACAGCGCTGTAAAATGTGTGTTTGTTTTTTTAAACGCTGTAAATTAATTATTTGAAATGAAAAGCGCTTTTTAGCTTTTTATGGCATTTTTTTTAAAAAGCGTTGTCTTTTATCTTTGTATCCAAAATTATTTTGATCCAAAATCACTTCACAATCAGTGCACACAACAACAAAACATATTCAAATACCATAAGCAGTTCACACAATCAGTAGAACAGAAATCAGAACTCTGTAACTTTATTAACATATATGTAACTCTGTAACTCTATAATTTACAACCTAAGTAACTACATTCAGATACATATATACAACCTAATTTACAACCTAATTAACTACATTCAGATACGTATATATATATAACCTAATTTACAACTTAAACTACATTCAGATCCATATGCATGTTCATATATTGTGTCCTATGATCATTTACATATAATAACTAACATAATATACATTATATGCACTAGCTACCATATAATATTCAGATCCCTTGCCCAGCAGCAAGCTATTTCCCAGAAAATCAAATAATTTGCAAGTCAAGCACATACTGACACCAGTCTTCCTTTAATTCCATCAGATCTTCCTCAGAATATGATGGACTGGAATTGTCAAAGTACTGCAATATAAAAATTGAACATATTATATTAAGTTAGTATCAAATGTATAGATAATTTATATATGAAAATCATATAATGCAAATACCGTACCGTTTCTGGGATAATAGTTTTATTCTTCTCAACAATCTCCTTCATGAATCTCAATACGTAGTACCCACAATCGATGTTATTTGTTTGACGAGGGCACTTTATTGGGATCCATGTAATGTTATTAGACTTTTGCTTCGACACTTTAGCACCTCTTTG
>PGWS01018712.1:0-12907 GCA_002896235.1 Cicer reticulatum
ATTACTTTTACAAGAAATACAAATGAAAGAACTAATAAATGATTTAATATTTCTTACATATGTTTTTTTGCTCTTCATCAACCCAAGAGTTGTCCTTCTTCTTAGTGTGAGTTTTTAAAAGACTCATCCAATATGGGTCTCTACTAACTCTTAAGCCTTACAAAAAATAAACAACAACAGAACCTGAACAAAATGAGAGTCAAATTTGCCAGAAAGAAAACACCAAAATATTTTAGGCAAATAACTCTGCATTTGAACAGCAACACACAAAAACAATAAAAATAGCAAATAGTAACATGTCCTAGAAGTCAAACATTAAATGGTTATATAGTGAAGACTTTGACATAGAAAGCGTACCATCAATGGTATTTCAGCAATGGATATAGATCCACCTGTATGGACAGCTCCTCCTTTAGAAGAGCACGATTTTTCTAGCTCGAATTGATATCTCCTTATACGACGATCCATCCATATCTTCTCAAGATCATTCCAAACACTTTCTTCCCATCCAAGTTGAGCACTTGCGCTTCTTTTCGCTTGCATCAACATATCAGAAAGACGCATTGATCCTTTTGTATTGAAGATATTCTTAATTTGAAAATATTGTGCTCAGGCAACCAAGCAACTTTTTCCTACAATATTACATTACAAATAAGTTATAATATATTAATTAGTATCCACACATTAGTTGAACTTATTAACAAGATATATAACTTAAATCTTACACCAAATTTGTTGAACCAACGTTCCAAAGTTGATTTTGGGATTGCTCTCCAGCTAGGATATGGATCAACATATTGTGATGTAATGACTGAGGTGAGGGCTCTCGAGGCCACCCTACACGGGTAACCACCTGTAAAAATTTTTTTAAAAACATCACATTTCTAAAAATAACTTGAAACGTACCCTAATCCTCATGTAGTAATGAAAATTTAATCAGAATTTGTTACATACCCTCGACCATCCGACCATATCATTGTTCTCCCAATCAGCGCAACCCCATGACTAGAATTGGAGCAATCGTTACCCTTGAGTCTTATTACCAATAGAAACATGTGTTGAAGGTGGTGGGTTAGCTGAAATTGAAGTATGTCGTGAGGCAACAGATGTTAATGGTTGTGACAGTGAATGATCAGCAATCGGGAAATGTTGTCTTCTGGGACAAAACTCGTGTGGGCATCATCACTATAATTGGTTCAGTACCATGCACCTTATTAGGTTGGATTGGAAGCACTGCAGCTTGTTAGGGTAGGAGGTTGAACAAGTTGTTGGGTGGGATGCCGCACATAGTGTGAGGTTGGTGTAGTGGGCATTGACATCTAGTGGCAATTGATCAATTGAGTTACCTTATGCGGTAAAATGATTCGATTTTTCTTGAAGGAAGCTTGAGTCTAATCTTTCTTTTGAAGTCATCTATAAAAGATAAGATGAATAAAAACAATTAGCACATACACACTTCAAACAAAACAATCAACAATTCAAGATGTAAAACTAATATATAAAAAGGTAGAATATGAAGATTTAAACAAATAATCAACTACTATTTATACTTACGAAAAATTCAAACGTCAATTGAAGAATCATCCCCATTCTTCATCATCCATATCACTATCATTAAAATTGGAATATTTGGAAAAAAACGTTACATTGACTTCTTCATCGATATGTGTTTTCATCGTGCAAGCCAACCATTTCTTCAATTTCAGTTAATTGTTCAACATGTGCCATTATCTTCATCTTGATATGGGCATGTCCTCATCGACTCCGTCCACCTCTACATGACCCATAGGCTTTGTTTTGATACCGGCAGACCAGTGACGCTTATCAGTTCACATTTTAGGATAAGGTACATAATACACTTGTCTAGCTTTTTGTGCAATTATGAAGGGATCATAGAGATCATATTTCCGATTCATCTTGATATCTACAATATCATATTGCGGATGAACTTTGGTTCCTCTATTTCGTCTAGGATCAAACCATTGGCAATAAAACAAGGCTACCTTGTGAGGCAATTGTAATACTCCAACTCGAAGATATGTTGGATGACTCCATAGAAATCATCTTCCCCTCCTCCAGTAACCCCTTTCACATAAACTCCACTATTTATGGTTTTCTTACCCTGAGACCAAGCTTTTGTGTGAAATTTGTACCCATTAATGTAATACTTGTGCATGTTTTGACCATGAGTCAGACTCCAAGCTAATGATAACAAGTTAGGGTCAGTCACACCATTTTCCTTGTCACTGCCTAATACAAACATGATATCACAATAGTTAGGTGAGAAGTTCTAATTTATTTGCATCAAACTTCAATAAATCACTTACATATGCACGAAACCATTCTGGGAATTCTCCATGTATACGTGTTTGAGATATAGGATCGTCTTCAATAATGGAATTAGAGTGCAAAAAGGCGCTGTCAATAATGAGAGAAGTGTTATTACAAGTATTTGGTAGTTATGTGGGGTGAGTGCTTACAGACTTCTTACTCAATATAATGGCTTGACCTCGTGCAATTGATGAGGATGTGTATATGAGCAGACCTTCTTCAGCATCACTTAACCAATGAGTTTTGAGCCTTCCCATAGGACGTCCTAATTGATTGCTAATTGATAGTGTTGTCGTGAAAAATCATTAATTTTGCACCTTCATTATGCTGGCTTCTATCAAACAAAGAGATTGTTTTGAAATAGTGGGAACAAAAATATGTTGTCTCTCGATGTAAGTATGACATACATATTGATCCTTCCATTTCTAGCCTTGTTTTTCACTATGCGCTTAAAATCACCCATCATTTTGGAAAAGTGAGAGCAATAACTTAATAAATGTGAAAATATCTTGAACAAAAAAATGAAATCCTTAATGGTGAATATAAAATACCTTTCAAATGGATACATCCATCGATATTGAACTGGACCACCAAGTTTTGCCTCATATGGTAGGTGAATTAGAAGATGTTCCATTGAATCAAATAATCCTGGTGGAAAGATTCTTTCAAGTTTGCATATGATGAATGGAATATTTTCACCCAATTTGACCAATTCATCGTGTCTTAAGGTATTGCTGCACAAGCCTTTAAAGAATTTGACTTAATTCTGTTAATGGTTTCCACACATGGTCAGGCAGTGAACTAAATGCAAATGGAAGCAAACACTCCATAAATACGTGACAATTGTGGCTTTCATCCCATTCATTTGTCCTTTATTACATCTGCACATCTTGCCAAGTTAGAAGCATACCCATCTGGCATCTTAAGCTCCTTTATCCATTTACAAACCTTCTTTGCCTCATTAGACGTAAGACAATAATTTTCCTTAGGTTTTGTCATTTTTTCCATTGTTATGTGGAACCAACTCCAAGTCGCTACGTTGGCAATGATGGCCAAGTCCATTCGTGCTTTTTCATTGTCCTTAGTCTTGTTCTTAACATTCATGACAGCGTTAAACACATTATCAAAGAAGTTTTTTCTATATGCATGACATCTAAATTATGCCTTAATAAAATTATCTTTCCAGTATGGAAGATCCAAAATATGCTTCGTTTAGTCCAATATATGGCTAAACTCCATATCCCGACAATTTAGAATGTGCATTATCTATCACTCGTGGAATATTGTGAACCCAACCCCAAACTTCTTCACCGCATCAATATTGGAGGAGGTTCATCTTTCACACCCTATTTTTTAGTGAACCCTTTTTTACTTCTTCTAAATGCATGGTTATGAGGTAAGAAAACGACGGTGACAATCAAACCATGAATTTTTGCCACCGTATTTTAAGGTAAAAGCCTTATTTCCATCCATACACACCGGACATGCCAACTTACCTTGGGTACTCCATCTAGATAACATGCCATAAGCAGGAAAATCGTTAATTGTCCATATTAAGGTTGCCATCATTACAAAATTTTGTTTCATGGATAATCATAAGTCAAAGCCCCTTCACTCCACAACTGTTTAAGCTCATCTATTAACGGTGTAAATATACATCAATGTTTGCTTTTGGGTTAGATGGTTCAGGTATGAGACAAGTCAAAAACTGAATGGTTTAGTCATGCACATTTCGGGCGGGAGATTATACGAGGTCACAACAACAGGCCAACAAGAATATGGGGTTGAAGAGGCCTGAATGTATGGGCGTGAAGCCATCAGAACATAAACCAAGCCTTACATTTCTTGGTTCATTTGCGAAGTTTGGATACTTTGCATCAAAATGTTCCAAGCTTCCTCATCTAATGGATGACGTAAACTGCCTGAACTCGATCTATTATGTTGATGCCATTTCATTTGGGCAGCAGTTTCTGTTGATGCATACAATCTTTTTAACCTTGGAGTGATCGACAAAATAGAACATCCTCTTAACTGGAATGTCTTTATGGTTACCATCCCAGGCTTACGAGGAACATATCGAGGTTCATGGCAAAACCTACACTCTATATCTGCACTATTGTCTTTGTAGTACAACATGCACCCTTTAACACAACAATCAATTTTCTCAGACTTCAATCCTAGCATTGTCACCAATTTTTTCGCTTGGTAAAAACTTTTTGGAAGTGAATCCTTAAAAGGAAACACATCTACAAGCATGCTGCAAGAAATCAAGACATTTCTGCTGGAACATTCCAATTTGATTTGCAAGCTAAAAGTTTCACGCATATTGAAAGTTTTGAATCAGAAGCCCCCTCATATAAGGTTTGTTATGCAGCAGTTAACAAATCATAAAAGTCTTGAACATCATCATTTGGGGCTCTTTCATTATTCTCTTCCTCGTTGCCTTCATCACCCATATTTGGAAGTCATACGTAGGACCAAATGCATCATTAACCATATGTTGGATTAACGTAAACGGATCATCGTTATCATATTCCACTACTACTTGGAATATTTTCTGGGTCAATATGTGGGCTTCTTCACCATGCTCAGTCAGAAATACCAATAATTTGGTTGGAACCCAAACCTATACAAGTGAAGTTTGACTGCACTTGCAGACAATATACGCTACACATGCAATTGTGACAAGGACATCTGATGCCACCATCTTTTACAAATTGATTTCGACTTATTGCCTTCGTTATAAACTCTTCAAACACCTTTTGCGAAGGCTGGTTTCAACCCCCTTCGTTGAACATAAAGTTTATCATATACCCAACTACGATATGGATGGTAGCCATCCATATTTTGAAGGACAGACAAATAAATGAGGAGCGATGAAACTGTGAACAGAATGTAATTTTACATATCAAATAGGATACCTATACAAACCTCAAACAAGTTATTACTCAAAGTTCAAATTGAAAATAATGTTCTCCAAACATAAACTAATTGTCAAACTAACTATAAATAGTTATGCAGATATTGCTGTAAAATTAGTTGCAGATAATTTAGCTCTCATTGTCAAACTAACTTAAATTGTCAAACTAACTATAACAAGTTATTGCTGTAAAATTGTCAAAACTAACTTAACATTCCTTTTGCAACAAATAAGAACACATTACAACCAATTGCAATCAATTGCAATCAGCTCTCATTTCATTCATGTGCATAAAAGATTCATAATAAAAGAGAAGATAAAATAAATAACACATGAACGTGATGTATAATACTGCACAAACCCCTTAAAAGTAAGCTATCTATTTCAAGCTGCAGATATTCAGACACGTGTTCAACTGATTTCCCACCTTTACTACTACTACTACCCACTTGGCACATTAAAGTTGGAGCACAAATTGTTTAATATGGCATAACTATTTTTGCTAAGTGATTACTATAATTGTTTTTGTTGTTTCCTTGCACAAGTTAAGAAGTTGGCTAATTGGTCTTTGGGAGTTATCAGTTGTCACTGTAAAGTCACTGTAAATTGTAAAGTGATTTGCAAGATTTTACATGGGTTATTGTTAATTGATGAACGATTGATAGATTCCATACGTGAGAAATTGCTTTTAGTTCTTCATTTAATTGTTGGTTGTAGTTGTTGGCTTCATAAGTAAAACAATGTTATAACATACGACATTTGTTGAACAACTATTTTATTTTACCTAAACAGAAGTTGTTGCAACTAGGATGCAATATCAAACACCTGTTTAAATAAATTAAGACTACATACATAATCCAAAGGGTCATAGTTGAAATTGTTGTTGTTATTATTACACCAACCCTTCATTTCCCTCTTAAAATCTGCACTAGAAGAGAAGTGAAGGGGGCAACATAAGTAGATGAGAGTTTGTGATCGTGACAAACAGCCAAATGAGTTAATCGGGTTCATGAAATGGAGTAATTTAGGATTTATTATATAGATCAGGGTGCATTGTGTATGTTATGGAAATTCATTTGCATATAGATGGAAGGATTGTTATAATTATTCAACAAAATAAGTCATGTTGGTAGATTTTTTAATCAAGGTACTAACAAGTAGCTATATGGTAAAGAGACAATTTCATATCACGAGAAAAAGTCTATATTACTTATGAGTTAGTCAAGATTTAGATTTATAATCATATGTAAAGCTACAAATACAATTATGGTGCTGGTACAATTGAGAAGACTAGTGTGCCACCACTCCAAACATATGATGACAATGTCAAAATGACAATTTGATTGTGGTAATTGGGCATTTTTGTACCAAATAATACACCATTTTTTTAATGTGTACCTTGTATATTTAGATTATATTGGCTGTAGAACAATAAATCAATTACCATACCAATGAAACTCATATGACGTTGTGACTTTGTAGGAATGGCAAAAACAAAAGAAAATAGTCCGAGGACTCAGTTAACACCAGCTCAGATTTAGGCTGATGCTCCAACCATATGTCAAACTGTATCCCATAGAGACCATTATAGTGAGCCTATGCCTCAAACTTACCCAACTGTCGAACCTACTCAACTGTATCCCATGACCACTTTATGCCTATCTTTTGAAAACAGAACCGGCTGATTTGGGAGCCTGTCAGAACCGGCTGATTTGGGAGCAAAAATATCCAAGCAAACAATATCCAAGCAAAACAAAATCAGATTCCAAGTAAAACAAAATCAGATTCCAAGCAAAACAAAATCAGATTCCAAGCAAAACAAAATCAGATTCCAAGCAAAACAAAAATCAAATTCCAAGCAAAACAAAATCAGAATCCAAGCAAAATAAAAACACGGTACCGACAGAGAGGGCGAACAACGTTGATTTGAAGTGGCAGAGAGGGCGAACACGAACGACAGAGATGGAAGAGAGGGCGAATACGAACGGCGAACCGTGAACACGAACGGCGAACACGAAACACGAATAACGCGCGAGCTTTCCTCGACTATAGCGCGAGTAGAGTCTAGCTCGACAAGAGGAACTGCTTAACTTGACAATAGCTCGACTAGGTCGCTTCGCTTCCAAAAATAAAAATACCTCCTTTTTTATTGTATTAATAGTTTCTTTTTTTTTTGTTACTTGTACTTGATTTGAGTACAGTAGTAGTAGTGGAGTTGAAGATGTCGCTATCTCCCCAGTGAAGGCTCGCTTCGCAGACTTCACGAGCAAAGAATAGATATGACTTACAAAAAAAGGTGCCCATAAGTTTGCTGTCCTGTCTCTGCCTGTAGGTAGTAGGTCCCTGCTCTTTCCGATAAGCGGATAAGTTGAGGGGCTTGCTTCCCAAAAGAAACTTCCCTTGCCTCCTCCTGGCCTTGACACTCTAGTTGTTGTAGCTCTTGTTTACTCCTTGTTTTCCTTCTTTCTCTTGTTAGGAGTTTAGAGTATGTCTAGAACGAGTGGAACGAAGTGCTTCCCTTAAAAAGCCCGAGTCCACGATCTAAAGAGGAGCCGAAGGGAGATGGCTAATAGATTGACTTGCTTTTTACCTTTCGTATTCGGCGGAAGTAAACTTGATTTATAATAGAGGTACGTTGATTTGCTTATTGATACCATGGAGTGTGCTCGAATTATTTTTGATCCTCAACATTTTTATCATATATATCATTTATAATTCATGTCTTTTTTTTTTTTTTTGTAAAATTAGTGTGGTCTCGTAAAATCATTTATAGATTGAAAGGTGGTTGAAAAATCCTTTCTGACTTTAAAGGTGGATGTAAAAACTCATTTCTATATTGAAAGGTGAATGTTGGAATTGATTAAGGTGTGATCAAAAAATAAGTGCAAAGATAAAATTTTAATTGTTTAGCACATTAGTGAAAATAACACATATTGTGAGGTGTAACATCCGAAATCAAATGACTAAAACTAATTAGAATTTGAAACTTTAAAAATATTCTAATTTATAGATTATTATGATTATATTATTATTATTATTATTAATATAATAGATGCAAATATATATAATAGATGAAATTAAAAGTAATTCATTTGTATACTTATAATTGTTTGACAATTAATATTTTGTAACCAAATATTTTGTAACTAAAATGTTAATGATTATGATTCATTTGCCAATATTAATAATAGTTTGAATGTTTATAAATTAAAATTTTAATATATCCGATTTAAAATAAAATAAAAAAATCACAATTACCGCAAAGATCGATGATTAAAATGATCGAAGTCATTAACTTTAACATTTGAAAATTTCTAAAATACATGCAGATTTGTGTTCTTAAATTTAAAATGATCTAATTTACTCAATAAAAAAATTCACAATTACCACAAAGGTTGATGATTAAAATGATTGAAGTAATTAACTGTAACATTTGAAAAATTTCTACAATACATGCAGATTTGTATCTTTGGTGCTATGTGATTTTAACTGTTAAATGAAGTAAATGATTTATTTATATTTTTTCTATAACAACTATATATGCATGCTTATTTGCTCTGTGTTTGTTATTTGGAGATGACCCTTACATTTGACAGGACGTCACATATAGTGTTACTTGAGCGAATAATGTCGCAGACCAACCTAGTAGGAGAAATGCGATGAAGTACAATACCATGTTGTTGGAGGCTCCGAAATACTTTGTACTGGTGTTAGACTTTTGGGTGAGTTTTCCACAAGCGTCCTAAGTTATGACCAACTAGGATTTAATTTTGGGTAGTAGTAAAACACCAAGTGTTTTGGCTTTAAGAGTTTCTTTTGTTTAACATATTAACTTTATTTTGTAATTGTGAATACTCTGATTCATTATTTTGAAATACAATTGAAAAGTTATTAGTTGATTTTAAAGTAAACTAGTTAGGGAAAACTATGAAATTGAAATAATCATGATGAAATTTTATATATATTTTTATCGAGTTGTTAGCATTTATTTTTTAAAAAATGGAAGAAAATGGTGTTCATGTAGAAAACATGTTTTATGTGTTTGTTGGTTTGGTGGAGTAAAACTTTTCAGTATTTTATAAATTAAAAATTATATTTTATTTAGTAATTTTTCGTATAATAGAATTCCAAAAATATAATATTACACTTCAGAAATTTAAAAACAGAAAATAGATAACAAATAAATATGATTCAAATTTTCATAAATATAGAGCTAAAAACTATCCAACTTTAAGAGTTGGTACAATTTTTCACTTTATTGCTATAAAGTGTTTGTTGTTGTACTTCTAGCTTACTTCGTGATATGCTTGACCCATATGGTAGATTATGGAATCCTATGGATAAATAAAAATACCAATAAGATGGGTTTGTAATAAATAAAAAAGTCATCATTTTAAGTCTTTCTATATAGAAAATAATTATTAAATATTAACAATTGTTTTTAAAAAAATGTATACGATTATGTGTGATTTAGCAAGAAAAGAGAAAGGCAAACTTACGATTTGCAGTCAATACTAGGATCAATAGAAAAAGAAAGACTAATGTTACAAAGTTGTGGGAGTTGTTTTGTTCTGGTCCGAGTTAACGCCAAATTTCATTGAAGCTCCTTTGAGACATTCACAAAACATCACGTCGAACCTGAGTGGTGTCCGCCTTTTGATTTAAATTTTGTGCTCCTCACAACAGGAAGTAGATGGTGTTGGTTGGCCTAATCCTGTCAAAAGGGTACACATGGCACCAATAAAACAATAGCCTCAGAGCAACTGATGTCATCAATTTGACGTGCATCCAATGTTTGTCACTTGCAAGCCTAAAACCATTACAAGCGTTAAAAAAGCAATAATCTTCTTCCCCGTCATCTTAATTTAATTATTTGTATACACTATACACTTTAGGTTTTTATAAGTTTTCAGATGATCCCACTACAAGCATCCCTTAATTTATAGGCAAGATAGGTTACCATTTATGGTAACACATAACTGTCTATTTCATTTTTATTTATTAAAAAATTAAATCTCATTAGAGTCTTCATTTTCATTTTCTTTTGAATAGTAATTATTATCTTTAAATATCATAAATTATATCTGTTAATGACTAAGGCATAATTTCTATGAATCAATACTCTTTAGGAATTATTAGTTTATGGTAAAAATTATTTAAAAATTGAATATTTATCTTAAATGAAATAATACTTATTAGAACTAATTTAACATCATCTAAATACGAAAGTAAATAATCAAAAATGTGCACTAAATTTAATAAAAATAAAAATAATAATAATAGTAATAATGATAGTAATATTAAAATAATAGTAATAATTGAATACATAGGATAAATTTACTAAAAATAAAAATATGTACCAAATAAAAGTATAAAATTAATTTAACTGAGAAATTAAACAATTAAATTATGTTATTCAACCTATCAATTCAACACTACATAAAATTGCATTAATTTTCTCAGACAAATCGTTCAAAAAGTTTGACTATTATCTTAAGAAAAATTTACCATTACCCTCATATCTATATCTATACCCCCATAATTTTATGAAAATGCCATTTATACCTTTTTTTTTTTTTTACTATTTTATCAATTTAAAGTTACTTTATTTTTAATCATTTTATCTTTTTCGGTAGATAAAAGTTTTACGGTAACTTTCGAAAAACTTTTTTGAAGAATTCTGGTACACATTATTTTTTGAAAATGTTTTCAAGTTTTATGGTACAAAACTTTTTACCGGAAAACTTTAATTGGAATAGATTTCCAATACACTTAAGGTGTTTCTGAGAAAACTTTCTAAAAGACTTTCTGGTACCACATTTTTAAAATAATAATATACCATAAATAATACACCATAAATATTTTTAAATATAATTATACCATAAATTAAATTTAATAAATTAATACACCATAAAATAATGAATACACTATAATATGTACACCATAATAATTAATACAACATAATTAATAATTAATACACCATAAATCGTCGTCGTTGTCGGAAATATTAAGCCTCAAGTTTTCCAGAACAAGCCTCAGTTCCGGAGAAGTTCAAAAAAGTTTTCCAGAAGAGTGTTCTGTGCCGGAGAACTTCAAAAAATGTTTTCCGGAAGAGGCTTCTATACCAGAGAACTTGAAAAAAATGTTTTCCGAAAGAGGCTTCTGTAACACAGAACTTCAAACAAGTTTTCCAGAGTCACTACGCGAAAAAACGCATATTACAGCGCTTTTTTTAAGCCATTTACAGCGCTTTTTCAAAAAAATAAGCGCTGTGGAATCGAGCGCTGTAAATGATACAACAGCGCTTTTAAAAAAGCGCTATAAAACAGGTAAATACAACGCGCCCTTGTTATGCACATTTTACAGTGCTTCTTCACAAAAAAGCGCTGTAATATGCACCCCATTATATGAGTTATGGGTCTGCTTTTAGAGCGCTTTTTAACACAAGCGCTGTAAAATGCACACCCATAATTTCATATTATGGTCTGCATTTTACAGCGCTTTCTCAAAAAAGCGTTGTAATATGCCCACCCATAATTTCATATATGGGTATGCATTTTACAGCGCTTTGTTGAGAAAGCGCTGTAAAATGCCCACCCATAATTTCATATATGGGTGTGCATATTACAGCGCTTTCTCAACAAAGCGCTGTAAAATGCCCACCCAGAATTTCATATTATGGGTCTGCATTTTACAGCGCTTTTCTTATACATTTTACAGCGCTTTCTCAAGAAAGCGCTGTAAAATGTGCACCATTAAAGCGCTTTAGAACAACATTTTACAGCGCCTTTTAAAAAAAGCGTTGTAAAATGTGTGTTTTTTTTTTTAAACGCTGTAAATTAATTATTTGAAATGAAAAGCGCTTTTTATGGCATTTTTTTAAAAAAACGCTGTCTTTTATCTTTGTATCCAAAATTATTTTGATCCAAAATCACTTCACAATCAGTGCACACAACAACAAAACATATTCAAATACCATAAGCAGTTCACACAATCAGTAGAACAGAAATCAGAACTCTGTAACTTAATTAACATATATGTAACTCTGTAACTCTGTAATTTACAACCTAATTAACTACATTCAGATACATATATATAACCTAATTTACAACCTAATTAACTACATTCAGATACATATATATATAACCTAATTTACAACCTAAACTACATTCAGATCCATATGCATGTTCATATATTGTGTCCTATGATCATTTACATATAATAACTAACAGAATATACATTATATGCACTAGCTACCATATAATATTCAGATCCCTTGCCCAGCAGCAAGCTATTTCCCAGAAAATCAAAAAATTTGCAAGTCAAGCACATACTGACACCAGTCTTCCTTTAATTCCATCAGATCTTCCTCAGAATATGATGGACTGGAATTGTCAAAGTACTGCAATATAAAAATTGAACATATTATATTAAGTTAGTATCAAATGTATAGATAATTTATATATGAAAATCATATAATGCAAATACCGTACCGTTTCTGGGATAATAGTTTTATTCTTCTCAACAATCTCCTTCATGAATCTCAATACGTAGTACCCACAATCGATGTTATTTGTTTGACGAGGGCACTTTATTGGGATCCATGTAATGTTATTAGACTTTTGCTTCGACACTTTAGCACCTCTTTGAGCTCGA
>PGWS01018715.1:0-10721 GCA_002896235.1 Cicer reticulatum
ATGTGACTAAATTAACAGAGATCTACATCACAGAGATTGTGAGACTTCATGGAGTTCCTTCCAGCATCGTCTCAGATCGGGATCCAAAGTTTACCTCGCACTTCTGGGGAGCCTTACATGAAGCATTAGGGACGAAATTGAGATTAAGTTCTGCTTACCACCCGCAGACCGACGGACAGACAGAGAGAACTAATCAAACTTTAGAGGATCTTCTCAGAGCATGCGCCTTAGACGATCGCGGGAGATGGGATGAATGTTTACCGTTAGTAGAATTCACTTACAATAATAGTTTTCATGCAAGCATTGGGATGGCACCATACGAAGCTCTTTATGGACGGAAATGTCAGACACCACTTTGTTGGTATCATGATGGTGAGAATACTATAGTGGGGCTTGAAATGGTGCATCAGACCACAGAAAAGATCAGGAAAATTAGAGAAAGAATGAGGACTTCCCAAAGTCGCCAAAAAGGTTATGCTGACACACGTCGTAGGCCCTTAGAATTTGAAGAAGGTGAACATGTGTTCCTTCGTGTGACACCTACTACAGGAGTTGGTAGGGCTATCAAGTCAAAGAAACTCACACCAAAGTTCATTGGACCTTACCAAATCCTCAAAAGAATCGGATTTGTAGCATATAAAGTTGCGTTACCACCTATTCTTTCCCACATCCATGATGTGTTCCATGTTTCTCAGCTACGGAAGTATGTCCCTAATCCATCACATGTCATTGAGTCGGATGTAGTGCAGTTGAAGGAGGATTTATCTTTTGAAGTACCTCCGGCAAGAATTGAAGATAGAAAAGTCAAGTTGCTTCGCAACAAAGAAATTCCTTTGGTGAAAGTAGTTTGGAATCAAGCCACTGGAGACACCACTTGGGAACTAGAAGACAAAATGAGGGAGCAATACCCAAAACTTTTCTCCGAAGGCAGTTTCGAGGACGAAACTATTTAAGGTACGAGGAATGTAACGCCCAGTCATTTTATCTTATTTTTATATTTATTTTTGGGAATAGAAATAATTGCCTGAAGATATTATTTTAATTTTGAATAATAAATAATAATAATAATAATAAAGCAAACGCGTTAAAAAAATGTTTCATGGCTTGGGTGGACAAATTACCACCGTTCCCCACTTTTGCGCAATTGTGTTTGCCACACTCTCATTTTCCAGCATTAGGTAACCCACGTATAAAGTGGTAAAAAAAAAAAGGGAAAGAAACAACAGGAACGCTTCACTTCCATATTAATAACGACTTCTGCGTGGTATAGCATATAAAAGGAATGTTTAAGATAATTCGAAAGTAAGAGAAATAAAAGAAAACAGTCATGTGTTGTAGTTAAATAGTTTCCATTCCAGTGTAGTGCAGATTGAGAATATAAGCAAAGATTGCAATGATGATGCTGGTAGATATCATCTTTATAATCAGCTGACATGCAATCTGTTAAGGGCATCATCCAATCATATATATTTATACGGTTATGATTGTATTTATTTTGGAATGTATGATTGCATTAATTTTGGAATGTGATGTGATTGTAATTACGTGAAACTAGAAGAATTGTGAGATTGGAAATATTACTATGTTGATTGCTTTTATCAAAATTAGAAAATAAATATGGTGTGGACATGTTATATCATGGCTTATGTTGAACATATTAAAGTATGAAAAAATAAATATTATGTGATATGTTGTAAATGGTTGTGTTGAACATATTCAAGTGTAAGGTAATACAGATAATGTGATACGTTGTTATAATGGTTGTATGAAACATTTTCAAGGTGTGAATGATAAATGTTATACGTGAGGATGCCATTAATAAGTTTGCATCACATTATATTGATGATTTATTAAAGTGTCTACATTCATGCATTCATGTTCATGCATTCATTCATAATTGGTTGGTGGTGCGTCCAGATTGGTTGGAGCCCACATATCCTTGCAGGGGATTTAGAGTTAGTGTGTGTTGCTTGGAAGGACCCACGAAACTCGAATTATGTGTTGCTTGGAAGGACCCACGAAAGCCCTTGCGGGGAGGCGATATTTCCGGTATGATCATAGCCATTGGCATAAGTTAAGGCATAAGGTCTGTTGAGTATGCATTGAATTAAGTGTGATTAATGTTTTATACAGATGAATGATACAGTTTGATCTCCTGATAATCGGTTGAAATAATGTTATTAATACGTATTATATTGTAGCTGATTAAATCTGTATACGATTGCATATTGTTCATTTGGATGAGGCAATGTATACTAATAAATGATGTGATATTTATGACTCATGAAGTGTAACTGTATAGTTTGGGGGTGAATTATATGTGATATTGTACTTGTTTTATTACTGTATCTCTTGATTCCTAATTGTCTGACTGAATAATGTTATTAATGATGTAGATATTGTGGTATTCTATGTAAAGTTGTTTGTATGGAGTAACGATTATTATTAATTACTACAGATTCATAATAATATATTTTTGTTATTTTAAGTGTACTTCCTGTTGTTGTTTTGGATGAACTAATAATTATTAATTACGTAAACATGATCCTGTTATCTTTAATTGTACCGTATGTGTGCAATTTGAATGGAATAATGTCACTATGTATGTGGGTATGTACTGTTCTATTTATTGTTATTAATTTATTATTTATTGGTAAGAATTTTGGAGATGACCCTCTACTTTTGGACAGATGACATTCCTAATCTACTTGCACAATCGGAAAGTTTTCAGAAGAGATAGATGGAACATCTCTTTTAATTCTAGAGAGTTGCCTGTAGTGGTCAGCTTTAGGAAATTTATTTATGTTGAACTCTAGTCTATGCCATTCTCATTTTTATTATGACATTTACTGAACCTGTCAATATAGAGTATTATCATGAGATCTAATTGGCATACTGATGGATTTTAATATTAACGATATGGTTAATTTATTGGTTTTTGGAATCATATGGGAAAATTAATATTTTGTTCAAATAAAAAAATCATAAAAATAGGAATAGGATTATACAATTGGTATCAGAGGCAGTTCGATCTTGGATCATCGGACTGTGAGTTAGGTGTAAAATGACCAATGTTGAATAATAGTGTAGTTGTAGTATACTTCCTTGTGACTTTTGCCGTTCATTGGTGTGGAGTAGTAGTTAGCGTTATCCTTACTCTATGATTCTTCTAGACGACATCTTTATTGATTTAGAGCCAAATGCTTGACACTGACTGGAGTTGCGCGTTCGCAGCTTAGAACATGCCTCAAGACGTACTCCTGGTGTAGTGGACTATGAATGGGAATGAATGAGATGGCTCAAGCTATGGTACAAATGGCCACGCCATCGCTGTCAGTCAACGTGAAAATGCGAAGGGAGAAAGAGAAGATAAGGTAGCGGCCGAATCTAGAGGTTAACAGACTTCCGCAGGACATACCCTCCCAAGTTTCATGGAGATGTGATCCTGTTTGAAAGGCTGACAATGGTTAGGAAGTGGAGAAGATCTTGAGTGATTCGATGCCCACCTGAAGTGAAAGTGAACTATGCCACTTATTTGGCTACTTATGTGATGCTGAATATTGGTGGAGGACACCAAATTGATGATGGAAGCGGCTCAGAAGCGATTTACACTGCGGAGTCCTTTCAGATGAAGTTGATCGGACAATTTGCATATTCTACCTCGCGGGTAGATGCTGATACAATAGTGGGAGATGACTTGCATGAAGATCCGCCAGCGTAGTAAGCATGCCTGTGGGAGAATATGCGGCAAAGTTTGAATCTTATCGCGATACTTCAAGGTTTTTTCGTCAGACCATTGATGAAGACTTTATGTGTCACGTTTTCCAAGATGGGATTTGAATATGAAATTCAAGATTCGGTACTACCTCTGGAATCACGCGATTTCCAACCTAGTGGAAAAGTGCAGAGAGTGAGGTATGAAGAACCGCAGTCTTAAATGTGGGGTACTGGTCCACACCAATCGGGGGACCAACACGACGAGTATCAGAACCAGGGTCGTAGAGACCAGATCAAAATCCATATCGGTCGATCCAAGGGTCAGATAAGGGACCATATCGTCACCCATGACCTCCATTTCAGATGATAGACAGAGGACTTCAGAATCAAAGCCATACTTTATCGTTGTGGAGACCCAAACACCTTGCGAATAAGTGCACTCTCAACGGCAATGTATGTTTTAAATGCCAGAAGCCCGGACATCTAGCCAGGATTGCAAGGATACCAAAGGCAGAAGCCTCACTACAGCGACTGAAGTCACACGCCCAACAGTCTCAAGGACAGTTACAATATAAATGGTCAGGACGTTCTCGCCCGATTGAATCTTCCAAGGGATGTGAAATTCTCAGGTAATATTCTAACCGTCCCTTTTGACTCTGTGCAACACATTCATTTATCTCTAATGGATTGTGTGAAGCTATCTGGAATTGCATGCACACAAACCTATTGTTTGATTTGTCTGTACCACCGCTGCTGATAATACTTTAATGCAAATATGGATTATGCATTTGTCCTATGTAGTTGTGTTGAGTAGGAAATTTAATGTGAATCTCAAATTGTCTCCCTCTTAAGAACCACGACGTTATCCTTGGTATGGATTGGTTGTCACACCATTATATTTATTAGATTGTGGTCGTTAGACGTAATTTTTCCTGACCCAGAGCTTTTCTAAATTCTTAGCGCGACGAAATCCAAGGTTGCTCTTAAGGAAGGTGAATAGGAGATTTTGCCCTGATAGTATGGAAAGTTGACTCGTGATTGTCAAGATAAGGATATACTAGTGGTTAGAGATTTCCCTGACGTGTTCCGGATTGACTGTACCAGGACTACCGCAGTGCGAGGATGTTTCTATTGACTTACACCCAGGTACTGGACATCTCAATTGCACCCTATCGAATGGTCGCCTTCCGAACTAACGGAACTTAAAGAACATTTGGAAGAATTAATGTCAAAACATTTATTTCGAACCTAGTGTTTCACCGTGGGGAGCTCCTGTCTTGTTAGTAAAGAAAAGGACGGACGTTTCACGACTTTGTGTAGATTACAAGCAACTCAACAAGGCCACTATCAAGAACCGATATCCATTACGCGCATCGATGACCTTATGGATCAACTCCGAGGGGCTGTAGTGTTTTCCAAGATAGATTTGAAATCTGGGTACACCAAATACGAAGTTAAGACAGAAGACATTTCCAAGACTGCATTTCGGACTCGTTACGGACATTACGAGTATCTTGTAATGCCATTCGGAGTGACTAATGCACCGCAATATTTATGGACTACATAATCGTATCTTCCATCCATTTTTGGATAAATTCGTAGTGGTATTTATAGATGACATTCTCATTATTCTAAAAGTCGAGAGGAGCATGAGGGAACAATTACGACAAGTTCTATCAGTGTTGCGAGAGAAACAATTGTTATGCCAACCAAGCGAAGTGTGAATTTTGGTTGGAGGAAGTTAATTTTCCTAGGGCACGTGATCTCAAATGAAGGAATGCTGTCGACCCAGCAAGGTAAAGCCTATTGTAGATTGGAAGCAGCCAAAGACTGGTTACAGACATTAAAAGCTTTGTTAGATTAGCTGGCTATTACCGAAGATCTATTGAAGGTTTTGCTAGGATTGTATCCCCACTGACCCAACTTACAAGAAAGGATCAACCATTTGCGTGGACAGAAGAGTGTGAGGCGAGTTTTAAACTATTAAAGGAACGTTTGACGACCTCCCCGGTATAACTTGCCACAACCAGACGAACCCTACGAAGTTTATTGTGATGCCTCTCATCAAGGATTGGGAAGTGTCTCATGCAGAATTAAGACAGCAGTATGCCTATGCGTCACGACAACTAAAAATACATGAAAGGAACTACCCCACACATGATTTTGAACTGGCTGCGATAAGTTTTCCCTAAAAAATTTGGAACACACCACTTGTATGGAAGTACATTTACAATTTTTAGTGACCATAAAAGCTTGCAATCTTGTTCGATCAAAAGAGCTCAATATGAGGCAAAGAAGGTGGATGGAAACCTTGAAGGATTACGACTTTAATTGCAAATACCACCCGGAAAGCCAACGTAGTTGCAGATGCCTTAAGTAGACAAAATATACTTGTATCATCCTTAATGGTAAAAAGAACAAGAAATTATAGAGAAGTCGTGATCTCAACTGAATGTGGAAGTTCGCACCAGGGAGAATTAAAATTTAACATGATACCATCTCTAATGGGCTAATTGAGGACATTCAGAACACCATTCGACGACGACACTACTTCAGCAGAAGAGACACTTGCTTTGTGCAGGAAGCACCAGAATTCAAAGTGGGGCCAGACAATAATTATGCGCTGCAACGGGCGCATTTGCATCCCGGGTGGACAGATAAAAGAGATTATTCTTGAGGAGGCACACAGAGTAAACTGAGTTTCCATCCAGGGTGACCAAGATGTACCAAGATTTGAAGCAAACTATATGGTGGCTGAGATGAAGAAACGAGTGGTCGAGTTTGTGACGGCTTGCCTGACATGCCAGAAAGCTGAGTTGAACATCAGAGACCCGCAGGAATGTTGCAGCCCTTAGACGTGCCTAAGTGGAAGTGGGATAGTATTTCCATGGATTTCATTATAGGATTGCCCGAAGACGCAGAGGAAGATGATTCGATTTGGGTGATAATCGATCGTCTAACTAAGTTCAGCTCATTTCCTACCTGTGAGAACCACCCTAATTGACTAAATTAACAGAGATCTACATCACAAGATTGTGAGACTTCATGGAGTTTCCTTCCAGCATCGTCTCAGATCGGGATCAAAGTTTACCTCGCACTTTCTGGGAGCCTTACATGAAGCATTAGGGACGAAATTGAGATAAGTTCTGCTTATCACCCGCAGACGACGGACAGACAGAGAGAACTAATCAAACTTTAGAGGATCTTCTCAGAGCATGCGCCTTAGACGGCGGGAGATGGATGAATGTTTACCGTTAGTAGAATTCACTTACAATAATAGTTTTCATGCAAGCATTGGGATGCACCATACGAAGCTCTTTATGACGGAAATGTCAGACACCACTTTGTTGGTATCATGATGGTGAGAATACTATGTGGGGCCTGAAATGGTGTATCAGACCACAGAAAAATCAGGAAATTAGAGAAAGAATGAGGACTTCCAAAGTCGCCAAAAAAGTTATGCTGGACCACACGTCGTAGGCCCTTAGAATTTGAAGAAGGCGAACATGTGTTCCTTCGTGTGACACCTACATACAGGAGTTGGTAGGGGCTATCAAGTCAAAGAAACTCACACCAAGTTCATTGGACCTTGCCAAATCCTCAAAAGAATCGGATTTGTAGCATATAAAGTTGCGTACCACCTATTCTTTCCCACATTCATGATGTGTTCATGTTTCTCAGCTACGGAAGTATGTCCCTAATCCATCACATGTCATTTGAGTCGGATGTAGTGCAGTGCAAGAGGATTTATCTTTGAAGTACCTCGGCAAGAAATTGAAGATAGAAAAGTCAAGTTGCTTCGCAACAAAGAAATTCCTTTGGTGAAAGTAGTTGATCAGCCACTGGAGACACCACTGGGAACTAGAGAGACAAATGAGGAGCAATACCCAAATTTTCTCCGAAGGCAGTTTCGAGGACGAAACTATTTAAGTAGCGAGGAATGTACGCCAGTCATTTTATCTTATTTTATATTTATTTTTGGGAATAGAAATAATTGCCCTGACGATACTTATTTTAATTTTGTAATAATATATTAATAATTTAATAATAATTATGATAATAATAATAATGAATACTAATAAAAGCAACCGTTAAAAAAATGTTTCATGGCTGAGGTGGAAATGCCACGTTCCCACTTTTGGCTTAACGTTCCCCACTCCTGCCTTAACGTTCACGGCTTAAAGTGAAAGAAAAAAAAAAGAACAAAGGAACGTCTTCATTCAAAAAACGTCGTGCGATATAGCAAAAAGGAGTTTAAGATTAGAAAAGGAAGGAATTCATGACAGGAGTTGATAATTCATCTCAGTGTAGTGCATTGGGAGCAAAAGACTGCTGCGGGAGAATTTAATCACGACACTCATATCTGGTAAGGGCATCACTCCAATTATATATTTATACGTATGATTGTATTTATTTTGGATGTATGATTGCATTTATTTTGGAATGTGTGATTGTAATTTAATTAGAATTGTGAGATGAATATATACTATGTTGAATGCTTTTATCAAAATTTAAAAAAAATATGGTGTGACATGTATATTATGGTTATGTTGAACATATTAAAGTATGAAAAATAAATATTATGTGATATTTGTACTATATGGTTGTGTTGAACATATTAAAGTGTAAGGATATACAGATAATGTGATACCGTTGTTATAATGGGTTGTATTGAACATTTTCAAGTGTGAATGATAAATGTTATACGTGAGATGCCATTATAAGTTAGCATCACATTATATTGATGATTTATTAAAGTGCATACATTCTGCATTTATGTTCATGCATTCATTCATAATTGGTGGTGGTGCGTCCATGATTGGTTGAGCCCACATATCCTTGCGGGAATTTAGATTAGTGGTGTGCTTGGAAGGACCCCGAAGCTCGAATTAGTGGTGTTGCTTTGGAAGGACCCACGAAAGCCCCTGCAGGGGAGGCGATTATTCCGGAATCATTACATTGGCATATAGATTAAAGTGCATAAGGTCTGTGATTGAGTATGCATTGAATTAAGTGTGATTAATGTTTATACAGATGAATGATACATTGTATCTCCTGATAATTGGTGTGAAATAATGTTATTAATGGGGTATATATTGTACTGATAAATCTGTATACGATGCGCATTTGTTCGTTTGATGAGGCATGTTAATAATAAATGATGTGGATATTATGCTCTATGAATGTAACTGTTATTAGTTTTGGAGTGAATTAATATGTGATATTGTACTGTGTTTTAATTACTGTATCTCTCTTGATTCCTAATGTCTGACTGAATTAATGTTATTAATGATGTAGATATTGTGGTATTCTATTGTAAGTTGTTTGTAATGGGTAACGATTATTATTAATTATACAGAATCATAATAATATATTTGTATTTTAAGTGTACTTCCTGGTTGTTGATTGGATGAACTAATAATTAATTAATTTTACGTAAACATGATCCTGTTATCTTTAATTGTTACCGTATGTGTGGCAATTTAATGGAATAATGTCATTAATTATGGGGTATTGTACTGTTCTATTTATTGTTTTATTTATTATTTATTGGTAAGAATTTTGGAGATCCCTTACTTTTGGACAGATGACATTCCTAATCTACTTGCACAATCGGGAAAAGTGTTCAGAAGAATAGATGGAACATCTCTTTTAATTCTAGGAGTAGTAGTGGTCAGCTTTAGGAAATTTATTTATGTTGAACTCTAGTCTATGTCAATTCTCATTTATTACTACATTTCTGAACCTTACAATTTGAGGTATTACGTACTCTAATTGAAATACTGATGATTTTTAATTTAACGATGAATTATTTATTTGTTTGTTTGGAATCATATGGGAAATATATATTTGTTCAAAATAAAAAAAAAAAAAAAAAATAGGATGTTACAGTTTACACTCTCTTTAACAATACAAACATAGGGTGCGGCGGCGGTCGTTTCTCTCAGACTACTTTGGTTTCTATCTCTCGTCCTCTTTTCGTCCAATTTGAAATTGCAATTAGATCAAAAAGGAGTCTTTCACTATCTATCAATTCGATCTTCATTCATATAGAAGATATGTTTGTATATTTGAATCGATATATGCTGATATGTTTCAAAAGGGGTTCATAAATTAGGGTAATTCCTCTCACTTTATCGCTAGATTAATCTATTTATGACTTCTTTTTATCGTATTTAATAAATTTTTTTTTGCCAACTAGATCTATGAGTGAGATGACAAAACAAAGATCAAAGACTATCCATCTAGGCGGAATCAAATGGGAAACACTAACATTTTTTCATATTTTCGTGTGTTTTTGCTCTATTGTTCGATTTGGGAAGGTTTCATTAAGTTTTTACAATTGTGATTCCTTGATTAAATATGATATACAGTAACAAGTCTGGAAGAAGTAATATTAATATAATTTATATATGAGTAGTCTCCTTAATACTTCCTATTATATTTATTTATCGGCAGTAATGTCTATATGATTGCTACCAATTTAGAGTTTAATTAGTTATATATCTATTGAGAAGAGTCTCATCAACATTCAATCTTGTATGATATGTTGTTCTCATTTTCGCTTTCCTAAAAAATATCTTTTTCTATTAGTGTAATGAGAGAGGTTTTTAATAATATTACTATTTTACTTTTGTTGAGGGCTCATGATAACTATATTTTTTTAATATGAATGTGTAGTGTGATTGCAAACTTATGGTGTTTCTCCTTTTTTCCTTAACTTATTCTTAAGTAGAAGAGGGATAGTATGATAGGTGAGAGAATATTTATTATGTTTAAACATATAGAGACTGAAATAGCCACAAATTTTTAGCATATTATCATGTCTTATTTCCTCTCTAACTTTTTGTCATTTTTATACACTTTTTATACTCATCAAATAAATGAAATACTTATATTTTTAGGAGAATTAAGCTAATTTTTTCAGTGAGTACATTTAATCATTCAAAATAATATTAGTTACTTTCTCAAATTTTTCAATTCTTTATACACATCCTAATTGG
>PGWS01018723.1:0-11257 GCA_002896235.1 Cicer reticulatum
CCGAGACATTAAGAGATCCCCATTCTTTAACGCCCAGTTAACCTTAAACGGTTTTCAAAACAAAAATGTTAAGTAACCAAGACATTTAATAGTTCCCCATTCTTAACGGCCCAATTAACTTAAACGAATTTTTTCTTTTAAAACAAAATATTAAGTAACCGAGACATTAAGAGGATTCCCCCTCCTTAACGTCCAGTTAACTTAAACGGTTTCAAAACAAAATGTTAAGTAACCGAGACATTAGAGATTCCCCATTCTTAACGCCTATATAACTTTAACGATTTTATTTAAAACAAAAATATTTAAGTAAACCGAGGACATTAAGAGATTCCCCCTCCTAACGTCCAGCTAACTTCTTAAACGGTTTTCAAAACAAAATGTTTAAGTAACCGAGACATTAAGAGATTCCCCATTTCTTAAGCCCAAGTTAACTTAAACGATTTTATTTAAACAAAAATATTAAGTAACCGAGACATTAAGATTCCCCTCCTTAACGTCCAGTTAACTTAAGTCAAAAACCAAAATAAGTAAACCGAGGACATTAAGAGGATTCCCCATTCTTAACGGCCCAGTTACTCATTTAGAACTCATGGTTTTCAAATTTTCACAACAACACAGAACTCAACAAATTCTCAACAATCAAACATATCAATTCATTTATTTCACATAATCCAACATACACATATCATTTCATCAACTATATTAAGAGCAGTCAAAACAACGAACACAAATCAAAGTCAACAATAACACCTGCAGATACAGTCAAATTTCATTACTCATAATCATACACAATGACTATCAAATTCATTTACGTTACGCAACATGCTCTTCA
Organism: Cicer reticulatum; assembly: GCA_002896235.1. Taxonomy (NCBI): domain Eukaryota; kingdom Viridiplantae; phylum Streptophyta; class Magnoliopsida; order Fabales; family Fabaceae; genus Cicer; species Cicer reticulatum. Next base: position 833 of record PGWS01018723.1, read on the forward strand.
GTATAGAACAAAACCTACTCTAAGGTTTTACCCCATAACGCAATTAGATTAGCGTTTTTCCACAAATCGAGTACATTAACCCTAACAAGTTTCCTTCCCACACATACTACAGATAAGTCCCTAATGCAAACTAGAAATTTGGAAGGAGCCCTTACCTTCGCGTTAGCTCTAACGTGCGTTTCCGGTACCGCGAGTAATTCCGGTAAAATCTTCGCTCGCAACGCCGCTTCCAAATTAGTTCCCTAGCACCGTAGCGTGATGGTGAGCAACTTTCCCTTCTATCTCTTCGAGAAATGAGGTTTGGATCTAGGAGAAACGGAGGGGTTTGTGTTTGGATCTCAAAAACCGTATTTCTTCGTTTTCGAATCAAAGAGGAAGAGTGGAGTTACGAAAACCTTGATCTAACTCACACCTAACCTTGGGTCACTAGCTTTGAAGAAAAGGAAGCAACGAAAACGAAAAATGGAGAAAGGATGGATTTTTGGTTTTCTTGCTCACGTGAACCTGAGGAAGGAGATGGAAATTTTAAGTTTTCCTTCCTTTCTATTTCTTTCCTTTGCTTTTCCTTTCTTCCTTTTTCCTTCCTTCCTTTATATACTATTTTCTTTTCCTTTTCCTTCCTTCTAGTTTTCCTTTCTTTTTCCCTCCAAACAAACATATATAAATATAATAAATATAACTTAACAAATATCTCAAAATCTAGATATTTATTAAATTACCGTTTCACCCGAAACGCCTTAAATTCTCCGTAAAGGATTTTCCGCATTTAAATTCAATTTATTTATCGACGAGAAATTCTAATTGGCATCGAAATATCTTTTTGATTATAAAACTCCAAAATATTATTAACTTTGGCTTAAAAGCCTCCGAGCCAAAATCCAAAATATACCAAAAATACATAAAAGGGTACTTTAAAATTATGGGTCTTACAGTCACCAACCGAAATTAACAAATATCACATAGCAAAATTCTTATATTTTCAAATGCTTAAAAGAACCTTTCGTCATAGTATACTCCTCGAAAGGGTTTTTATATGTCCAAAAAAATACATGAACAATGTTGAAAAATGAAGTTCTAACAAACTGCACTGTTGTAGCCGAATACAACTGAGAAATGCAGATTTTCAAGTTCTAATATGGCCTGGATCAAATCACACTTCCAAACATTAATATTACAATTATGAACACATAATTAACACCAAAATTATCTCCCAAATTCACACTTCAAATACATATCGAATATTCATAACATCAATTATAACACATAAGTACATCAAAACTTAATCAACCCACTTCACACCTCTAAGCAAATTACGGTAATCAAACAACAACGAATATGATATACAATCATCATAGTATAACAAACATAACTCGCATCCAAACACTCTAATGAATGTGTATATGCCAAAATGCATGATTCCAAGAATTCCAAACCAAAAACCTCCTCGAAGGGCGCAAATCATAATTGTACACCTCTCACAGACCAGTACTAATTACCCAAGGTGCAATCTCTCACGGATCAGCACGATTTACTAGCGTGCAAGTCTCTCACAGACCAGCACGACATACAAAGAGTTGCAGTCGCTCAACAGACCAGCACAATTTACTAGCGTGCAGTCTCTCACAACCAGGCGACATACAAGAGTGCAGTCGCTCACAGACCAGCACGATTTTCTAGAGGTGCAATCGCTCACAAATCAGCATATTCTAGAGTGCAATCTCTCACAGGTCAGCACAACAGCGACAATCCCCGCAAAGGATAGATGAACCAACAATTCACATGGCATCATCCCGTGGCCCATCATGTTCACCACTATCCACCATGCCCCATCGCGGTCACCATGTACTATGAAATGCATGAGCATACTCTAACTCTTTTCCACCATAATCATTAAGTAAATGCAGCTATTAAAAGATTCCCCATTTTTAATACTCATTTATCACTAAAGTTTTCAAACACAACACAGAGCATACTCAAACATATTTATTCACACCATTTAAATTTCTTACACCACACATAAATCACATCTCAAATTTCATCCACACCTAAATTGATTAAATTCATTTTCCACCAAGTCACACATAAATTTTCTTCTCAAAAATTCATAATATAATTATGAACACATCAATTCCACCAAACATGAATCACCAAAATTTCCAAACATTAATCAGCCATATTCAATCTCCAAAATTTTCAACCATAAATCACCACAACAACTAATATATCAGAGTTCTCCCCCACCGCTAACTCGGTGCCAACGTCTCGATTCCTTTCGAGACTCAAGGAGCTAACTACATAAACATAAATATTTATAACAATTTGTTCACAATAAAATTAATCCACACACAACAAAATTCCTAAAATTAAATCTTTCTCACACTCCAAACTTTTAAAATCAATATAATCTATATTATTTAGTTTAAAACTCCAATAAAACAAATATTGTCCAAATTCTCACACACACTCGACTATTAAAGCACCAAATTTATGCGTTAATAAGATACTCTAATTTTTTTTTTCTCTTTTAAAACTCGGTAACAAGAGTAATTAAGAGTACATTATTAAACTCTAACTATTTTTAATTTCAAATCTATCTTTTTGCTCAAACTCTTTAACTTAGTTAAAATTTGAACTTTTTCCACAACTTTAAACAACTCTAATTTTCGTAAAATTTCAATTCAGTTCAACTCATTTATTTTGGAAAATACTTTTTACGTTACTCAAACACATCAAATTTAATCACTACACATATAAATACATTAAATTCATTCTACAAATCCCACATAATCAAATACATTCAAATTTTCTTTCCACAAAATCACAAATAATGTCCTAATGCCAAACTAAAAATTTGGAAGGAGCCCTTACCTTTAACTTTAGCTCTAACAACGCGATTAAGTTCGTGAACGTCGCGTTCGAAAACTAGATCACTTAGCACGCTGCGTGGCAATGAGCAACTTTCTCTTCTGTCACTTCTCGAATGGAAGCTTAGATCTAGTAAATAAATGGGGGTTTGTGTTTTATGGTTTTAGTTTTGATTTTGGAAAACAAAGGAAAGAAGGAGAAGAAGATTCACGAGGCCTTGCTTTCTGTTTCTCTGTCTGTTTCCTTGCTTTCTTATCTATATATATATACATACCCACTTACTTTTATATATATATTATATTTAAACTAATAATATTATATAATAAATATATATATATATATATATATATTATTAAAAACCAAACTAAAAATATCTAGATATTTTATAAAATTACCATTTCACCCATCACTTCCTAAACCACTTTTTGTTAAAAATATCAACTCTCGTCGCAACTCAGTTGACAGATATAATTTTCAGCAACCCGAGGTATTTTTAACAAAATTGTCCGGTATTAAATTCTTCGTAACATAAATAAATAAAACTATTGCTTGACGAATAATTTAATCGGGGATCCAAAAATATTTTTGGCATTTAACTCACAAAAATGGCCATAAAATCGACTAAAAGCCTCAGAAAATTCAACACAAAATTCTCCAAATACATAAATTAGAATTAATTAAGGTCTTACAGATTCAATCCCCAAAATTCTACAGTAATGGTAAATGGGTCTTTACAGTTTGAATATTCAATATGGTTCCTCAACATTTATTCAATAATTAATCCTCATAGTCATCACTCTGACTAATCTACTCATATTGTTCTCATATATAAATCCCTAGTGTATGTTTCTCAATTTCCAAGGATAACAAGGTTTACTTTGAATTTCACCAAACTGTTTGTTTGTCCAAACTCCTCATAAATCTTACCAAGTCTTGTTAAAATAATCCATTGGGCTGATGGACTTTATTCCTTCAAGAACTTGCAGATTTTGCAACCTCTCTTCTCATTTGTTCTAATATTCTTAATCTCCTTCTACTTATCATTCTATTTTTCACAAACCTTGTCAGTCTGCAATTATGTTGCTAATCACTGTACAACTTGACATTCTTAGACTAGAAATGTCCATATTTATACAGTAAATCTATTATGAATAATTATAAGATACCTTTTCCAATAAAAGCACTTTCAGTTTTTGTAATGCTTGTTGTTTTAGGCAAAGCACATAAACTATTAGCTCCATCATTTACCATACAATATACATCTCCTTTTAAGGTTATTCAAACTAACTAATGGGAACCAGCCCCAATGTCCTCTTCAAATGGTTATAACTAATATATTTCATTTGTTGATAATTTTATTAAGTTCACATGGATCTATTTTCTCAAGCATAAGTCTGATTCAATCGAAGTTTTTCATCAATTTTCTAAGCTGATCGAAACACATTTTTCTTATCAAATTAAAGTTGTTCAAAGTGATTCAGGTGGTGAATTTAGGCCTTTTACATCTTGCTTGACTGATTTAGGTATCATTCATAGATTAACATGTTGTCATACATCTCATCAAAATGGTCTTGTTGAAAAAAAAAAGCATCGTCATATTGTTGACAAGGACTCTCCTTACATGCTCATGCATTTATGTCTCTCAACTTTTGCGATCACAGTTGTACAACTGTTGTATTTCTTATCAATAGGACTTCTTACATCACACTTGAAAACAATTCTTCACCCTTCATGCTTTATACAGACATTGCTTATTATTTTTATATTAAAAGCTTTTGGATGTTTCTTGTTACCTTTTTAAGGGATTACAACCAAACGAAACTTCAAATCTCATCACTTCTATATCAAAACCATCAACTAGATGACCACATATCTCCTTATCATCTGATGTTTGCTCTCTATTGTGCCAAAACCAACTATAAACCCAAATTCCCACTCCTTGGACTTGAAATGATCTCTCGACTGTTGAACCTTCCTACTATCAATCACTTTATGCAATCCAGACTGGTTGTGTTCAACCATGGAAATCTGAATAGCATGTCTCTCTAAATAAAACTCAGAGCCTTGTTCCACTCCACCTCACAAGAAGGCCATATGGCTATAAATGGGTTTTTTCGAAGAAAAAAAAGATAATAAGACGGTAGTATTAACAAGTACATGTGAAAGTGCAAACACGAGAAATGGGGTTGAATGTGTTTTAATTATCTTTTTCATTATTGTGAATTAAATTGTTTCAGACTTGATAATTTACTTGGAGTAGAAGCAATAACAAAACTAAGAAGTGTAGGGATAAAGGGGCACAAATAATTTATTTGGGTTCACCATTAACTTAGCTACATCTAGTCCATTCACTAAGAAGGATTTAATCCTCCAATTCAACAACTTGAATTACAACGCACCTGACCCTCCAAACCAGTCTTCTCAAACAGCCTAACAACTACAAACATCTGAGGAACACACACATTGTGACTCTACCAGCCAAGTCTTCTCTACACAATCTGACAACCCCATATTGTTGAAGGCACACTACCACCATTATCGGGTTTTAATACAAAGGTTTCGAATTAGAGTAGTTGCTTCTAACAAGCTGATTATAACAATGCCTATCACACTCTAAGAAAAACGCTTAAAAAACATTTATCATTCGAACAAGTGTTTCTCTCTTTCAACTCTAAGATGAATTTGGAATTTTGAGCTTGAATTCTTCTACTCTTTTCTGATTTTTTAATGATCTTCTTCTTCAGCCTTGAGTATGTATTTATAGATAAAATTAGAGCTTCAATTTAGTCTTTGTTTAAATCTGAATTATGTCTTCATGCCTAGCTTGGTCAACAGTGATCTTATTAAAAAATAATTATGAAAAAGATGTTTTCTGATAATATGTTCATTAGCCAATTCTTTATTTCTGAATCCAAATCTAAGCAGATATTCTAAATTGATTATGTTTGTATTTTGTTCAGATTGAGTTTGTAAATTCTTCATATTGATATTGTTCATATATTGTTAAGATTGAGTTAGTAAATTCTTCAGATTGACATTATTCGTATTTTGTTAAGATTTTTTTTGCAAATTCCTCAGATGAAACTTCATTCCTATGCTTGCTTGATATGGGCAGGAAAACATAGTGTTGAATCAGATTCTTGAACTTTCACAAGTAAGGATACGACTATGTTACAATTCCAGTATATTGGTCCTTTGCCAATTCTGATCTATATGTTCTTGTAAATAATTTCATATTTTCTTGTAGATAAATCTTGATAAAATTCTTCTTGTAAATAATTCATATTTTCTTCGTGTGTAAATCTTGATCAAATCTTCTTGTTAGATAATCTTCTTATAAATAATTCATATCTTCTTGCGATAAAATCTTGATCAATCTTCTTGTTAGTCATATTCATGATCTTCCTAATGGTAAATAATTGATCAAATCTTCATGTAAATAGTTTCATATTTTCTTGTGATAAATCTTGATCAAATCTTCTGTAAATAATTTGTATCTTCTTGTAGATAAATCTTGATAAATCTCATGTAAATAATTTATTTTTCTTTGTGGTAAATATTGATCAAATCTTCTTGTAAGTAATTCCATTATCTTCTTGTGATAAATATTGATCAATCTTCTTGTAAATAATTCATTATTTTCTTTGTGATAAATCTTGATTAAATATTCTTGTATATTCATATCTTCATGTAGATTAAATCTTGATCAACTTCTTCTTGTAAATAATTCATATCTTATTGTTGATAAGATATGATTTCATTATCTTATTCAAATCATGACCATATTCTATTTTTCAACTTGCGTCAAAAAAATTATTCCATTATAAATCTGAATCAATTTTATTTAGATGTCTTCAAAAACATGAATCTTCTTTTCATACTTCTTATCAGGCAAAATAATTGTTCTCATAAAATACTTTAGTTAACAACAAAAACTCTAAGTATAAAACCAATTTTGGTTTTCAACACCATCGGCTCGTCTTGTTGCAAGGGGTTTTCATTAAAACAATGGGCATTTGACTTTCAAATAAACTTTTCTTCCTTGTTAGTCAAACCTGTCACAATTCAGATTTTGTAACTCTGTCTTACATAAGAAATGAAAATTCAATAAAATTGATATAAATAACGCATTTCTTAATGGTGTTATGTAGGAGGAGGTCTTTATGCAACACCCTCCTAATTTTGAGGATCCCAACAGGTCATTAGTGTGCAATAGAGCAAGAACCTCGTGCTTGGTATGAATGTCTCACTTCTTTTCTTCTCTAGTTTGGCTTCTATATGAGTAAATGTGATCCATCTCTACTTCTATACAAGACCAATGGTGTTTTTATCTACATACTTATTTATATAGATGACATTCTTGTAACTAGTTCTTCACCTAGTTTTATTGTAGACCTTATATTTAAACTCAATCATAAGTTTGCTCTTGAACAATTGGGTTGTTTGAACTAATTTCTTGGCGTGGAAGGAAAATACTTGGCAATGGCTATATTACCCTATCCCAAGGAAAATATATTCGTGATCTATTATCTCGTGGCAATATGTATGATTCAAATGGCATTTCATCTCCAATGATAAGTGGCTGCAAATTGAGTGGATATGGAACTGACAGCTTAGTTGGTCCTACTAAGTACAGGTCAATTTTTAAGGCATTACAATATACCACCCTTACACGTCTTGAAATTGCATGAACAAGGTTTGCCAATTCATGGCTCGAACTTGGAAACTCATTGGAACTCTATCAAACAAATACTTCTTTATCTCAAGGGCTCCTATGATATGGGTCGACAATTACAGCCAAGTAATCATGATGTTCCTCTCTCTCTAATTGTTTATAGTGTGCAAATTGGGCTAATGATCTTGATGATTGTCGTTCTACATCTGGATCATGCATTTTCTGGGTCCTAACTTCGATTCAAGGTCAGCAATGAAGCAACAATTGGTTGCTCGATGGAGCACTAAGGCCGAGTACCGTAGTATGGCTTACACACTAGCTGAACTCATATGGATTCAATCACTTCTCCATAAGTTGCAAGTCATCATCAGAACACCTACACTTCTATGTGAAAATATTAATGCTATTTTCCTTGCTCACAATCCAATTCTTCACTCAAGAACAAAACACATGGAGCTTGATATATATTATCTTCGAGAAAAAGTCATTGACAAAAAACTATTGGTTCAACATGTTCGAACTTCACTACAACTTGTTGATTCCTTCACCAAACCAATTTCATCCAACCAATTTCCAAAAATTCGTCGCAAACTCAAGGTATTACCTTTAGTCAACCTCCTTGAGCTTGAGGGAGGAATATTAGAGTAATATACTTTGTAACTAATTTAGTTAGCAATTAGGAAATTTTGTTATTGATCACTAACTAATTTAGTTAGCAATTAGGAAATGTATAACTTTTCAATGAATAAGAAACTAAGTTTCTATCATATTGTTCTATATAATTTTATCTTCAACATTGAGCGGCATCAAATTCTACTGCAAATATTTACCGTGGATGCAATAGGAAAATAAAAATATATATAATTCTTAATTGCAAATATTTGTGGATTATTAATTCATTTATTTATTTGTTAAAAATATAAACAATAGTAAAAAGAAAATAATATAAATCAATAAAAATTGTGGTATGGTTGATTCAGAGGCTAATATATTTGTTGATAATTGATTGATTTTATTTTATTTTGTTTTATTATTTTATTATGGGTTGACAATTATAGAAAATGTCCCCAAATCCTATTAACGTGATTACCTTTTGTTTTAGGAAGTTGTTCATTCTGCCTTTGTTTTCACAAGTCCCCTAATTTACCCGAATATTTTGGTTGGGTAAGTTATCGGAAGTGTGAATCCGGTTAATAACCACAAAATACTTTATTTTCTCACACTCTATTTTCAATTTAAAAACCCTCTATATCTCTAGTTCTCTCAGATTATACTCGATCCATATTTTATCCTTCAAATTCACACTAAAACATTACATTTGGATTCATCAACTATTAATCATCAAGAGGTAAGTTTTGTTTCCTTAGTTTTGATTTTAGTGATTGAGTTTATATTTTTTTTTATTAGTAATGAGCTTGTGGTGAGATATAATTAGGTTATGTTGTTGTTGTAGTTTCAATTAGTAGTTAGAGATGCATGTTGATGTTATTGTTGTTATGTCAATTGATTCAGAGGCTAATATATTTGTTGATAATTGATTGATTTTATTTTATTTTGTTTTATTATTTTATTATGGGTTGACAATTATAGAAAATGTCCCCAGATCCTATTAACGTGATTACCTTTTGTTTTAGGAAGTTGTTCATTCTGCCTTTGTTTTCACAAGTCCCCTAATTTACCCGAATATTTTGGTTGGGTAAGTTATCGGAAGTGTGAATCCGGTTAATAACCACAAAATACTTTATTTTCTCACACTCTATTTTCAATTTAAAAACCCTCTATATCTCTAGTTCTCTCAGATTATACTCGATCCATATTTTATCCTTCAAATTCACACTAAAACATTACATTTGGATTCATCAACTATTAATCATCAAGAGGTAAGTTTTGTTTCCTTAGTTTTGATTTTAGTGATTGAGTTTATATTTTTTTTTATTAGTAATGAGCTTGTGGTGAGATATAATTAGGTTATGTTGTTGTTGTTGTTTCAATTAGTAGTTAGAGATGCATGTTGATGTTATTGTTGTTATGTCAATTGATTATTAATGTCGTTTCAGTTGAGTTTATATTTTCTAAGTTGTTGTATGTCAAATGTTTGACAAAATACAAACAAAATATTGAAATGTGATATAGTCAATGTGCTCCAAATGTTTGACAAATTGCATAAATGAATGAAATTAAATTAAATGGTGTAGTTAGGGTTTATTGTTGAATGACAAATTGCTTAAAATATTATTTACAAATTGGTTGATTGTTTATTGACATATTTGTTGCTTTTTTTTTCTTTTCCAAAGATGGAAGAAGATGGCGAAGTTACTCAATATTGAGATTGCAGGGAGACGCAACATGAGTCTGTTTGCAGAGAGTGTCGGGCCAAAACTCTAACTAAATGATAACATAGTAATTTGGCAAAAATTAACATAGTAATTTGGCAAAAACACTCGTAACAACGAATTACTAAATACGGGGTGTTACATATCTTCTAGAATTTTTTTCTTCAATCATGTTATATTCTAAATTTAATGATTTGTTTTTAGTTTAATTTTCATATAATGTTAGTTATAAAGTTTTACATCATCGTTACATTACAACCATTAATGAACATAACATTAGAGATAATTATATTAATAATCAAATATACTTAATGATCTAATTGGCTGACCATTTAAAAATTATTTACATTGATAGTATATATGAATTAAATTTCTTTTTTTTTTTCTTTCAAAATAGTTGAAAATAGTTAGCAACACATCATTGTTCTTTCTTAATAAAAGGATTTAATTGATATTTACGGTCATGTAAATTTTTTACATTATGAAATTAATTATAAATGTTAGATTATTAAAAATAGATGTCAAGTAGTAAAAATTGTAAGATCATAACCA
>PGWS01018724.1:0-10036 GCA_002896235.1 Cicer reticulatum
ATATGAGGGGCGGACCTTCTGGGGGACATAGGGTGGCTACAGCCATTCCAAGTCCCAATAAATATATATTTTATTTGAGTAATGTTATTGAAACATAATTTTGACACAAAATGAGACATACATACAATAATGTGCATTGAAGTATATAATACAAAATCGTGATCCTCTCTATTTTTAAGACAATATTGTATTTGTGTCATATTTTATGTTAAGTTTTGTGTTCCAATAACATTACTTTTTTTTATAAGATACATTTGACTTATAAAATTGATCAACAAAAATGATATATTTGATCTATAACATGAATCAAATACATCAATTTTATGATAAAATTATAACTCAAATGTCTATTATAAAAAAAAATAATAGGAGAGAATTATCTATAAAAAAATTACAAAAAATAACTACTATAATTATAAAATAAACTAAAAAAATTTCAACCTAATTCCAACTATTTGAGTTGTGAATTTATTGAGAGATGTAATTGTGAATTTTATACAAAGATATAAAAATCATAGAAAATGATCTTATGATATCAAAGAGATTTAACCAAAATTAATTAAATTAGATTGATATTTTTTTATGAGTTTGAGTCCAAGTTGAATTAAACTAATAAATTCCATCTTTATTGATTTGAGATATAATTCTACATAATTTTAAAATAGATCGCATAATATTCAAATCAAACCCTTATCTTTTATTAACATTATGTCAATATTAATATCTTAAACAATGTTGTGTTTAAATGTATTTTAATAATTATATATATATATATATATATATATATATATATCCTTGTAGTCAAGTATGTTATATTAATAGTGTAAGAATTTAGATTTAATTTATATACATCGACAATGTAAAGATATTTTACATTGTCAATTAATGATAACCGTCATATTAATAAAATAATTTGACTTTTATTATAATTACTTTTAAAGTCACACTTACAGATGATTGTAATGTGTTGATAGTGTAAAACGTTTTATATTGGCAAAACATAACAATTAAACTATAAAATTTTATTATTTGTAAAAGAAAGAAAGATTTTTAAAAACTAATTATTAATTTATTAAAATTGTTAACTAAAATTTGATTTGTTAGCTCTATCTTATAGTGTCAATAATTTAATCGTCAATATATTTTTATAAATTATAATTTAAATTTTTATATAGAATATCATATTATACATTTTTATTTGTTTATTAAAATTTTAAAAATTTAATCTTTCAACATTTCTGTTTCTATATATATATTCTCATTCTTTTTCTTTGTTGGATCCGATGGCATCATTGCATTGACTTTTTAAAAAGAAACTAAAATGATTCGGAATGGAAATAGAGAGCATTGACTTTGTCAGGGAGACATATTTATGCACTCAATTAGTAATTAGTAAAATCGTTGCTTGTTTAGTGCGCAAACTCACGCGGAATGGGACCACCCTTCGATCAATACATTACACAAAATAACAAAACAGCCACTGTCACTAACTTTACTTCCCGCAACTTTTATCTTGTTTGATGATATATGCAACAAAATCACAATAGTGTGCATTCATTTATTTCATATTTTAATATTTTAACAAATATACTCTTTTAAAAAACAGTGTCACAATAAATATTCGTTAATAATATTAAAAAGACAATTATTTCAAACGAAGGTACAAAAGTAACTTAACTACTAAATACACTTCAAAAACTGTAATTTTTCTTATATAAAAGACTAAAAAATTTTCAAAAAAATTCTCATATATAGGATTAGAGGAGTACAAGTTTAGTGTGATTGCATAAACTTATTTGCATAAATGTGTGGTTGCGTAAATACATGATTGTATAAACAATTTAATTAAACCCTTATAGTATATATTTTATAATATATTTATGTATAAATTATTTGTATAAAAAATAAACTCAAATCAATTTGTTGAAAATGTACGATTTATAGACATATCAAAAGTTATCTTCGAGAGCCTATGAAAAATATACATGATAAGATATTTTCATAACTATTTTGAAAAATATAAGTTATTAGTTTTAAACGATTTATAGACATGTCATTAGTTGTTTTTATGATAAGCTCTCTAAAACAATCGATTAATTTCACAAGTGAAAATAAAAGAATAGTCACAAGAAAGAATCCACAATCAAAATATGGTTAAAATCAAAATATGGTTAAATGACACTTTAAGTTAATGTTCTTTCTTAATAATGCTCTTAGAAAATTATAAAGTGGTTAAATAACAACTTTCTCTTGTAGACAATGTTGTGAACAATTTTATTATAAATAAATGTAAAGTGTGTGTAGAATTGTGAAAATTAATAAATAAGTAAAATAATTGTAAGTGTGTCTATAGAATTGTGTGAAATTAATACATGATGAGAAAGAGGTAGAGAGATAGCAATCTAATATTTATACTATTTCATCCAATAATAGACTATATTCAGTACTTACTTTTGGTTCAACTTTGATCACTTACAATTTGTAGTTTATTAGTCACAGAAGGCGTAACACTTATATTTTGAAGTCTTAACGGACTAACAACAATCTTACCTAATTTATCTTTAACACAAAGAAAGACTTGAGAATATTTCAAGTAAACAATAAGTAATTTTTGGAGATCTAACTTCACTCAAGTATTATACGAGAATGTTAGTGAATAATAACACACTCAATATATTGGTCCATGAAATATAATAAAAAAAGTTGGAGTATGTTTTCTTTCGGAGAAAGCTTGAAAGATAAGGCACTTGAATAAGTGGCTTATTATTGTAGTGTTGTAAGTCTTCATATATTTATAGTGAGACAAGCTTAATAAAAAGTTTGAAATCTCAATATATGACCATTGGACACATTTCCACGGGAACCAAGTATCGATCAGGTTGTTTTTTAAGTCTTTTGTGTGATCTTTTTCTCCCACACAAGATGTTCTCTTGAGTTCAAACTTGAGTGTAAAAAATCCATAAGGTTTTTTCTTACTTTTGAGACACCTGTTACAATGAGCATAAGAGTTTGTGTGCAAAGATTTACGCTAAAAGTAATTTTTTTTATATTTGTGGCGGCTCTCACAAATGTGGAAAACACCCATAACAATAAATTTGCGGACGGTCTAAAGTATTTACAAATAACTCAATCACAAAATTAGGTGGCAGCTAAAATGACTACAAAAATTGGTTTTTTTAGGTATTATTTGTGATTGCTTAAGCAGATTTGTGACAAAAAAATCCACCATAAATTTGTGGGAATTTAGGTCACCACAAAGGATAAAATTGACGAAAAAAACTGCACTTTGTGAAGGCTAAGACAGGACAAAGTATCCAATTTGTGTGGGCTTAAGCCGCCATATTTTTCTTTATAAACTTTGAAATTAATATTAAAATATATATATAAAAGAAAATTAATTTTAATATAATTTAAAAACCGAAAATATAAATATAAATAACATATATATATTAAAACAAAAATATAATTTTAATATTAATTAAATTATTATTACTCAAACAAATAAAACAATTCCAAAATAACTACATTTTAATTTGAGTAAATTTTTTACAATTTTAAAATATTTTACTAGCAGTTTTTTTTATCTAATCTTAATATATTAAAGTTTAAAAAATAATATATAGCCAATTTAAAAAATATATATCTACATTCTAAAATAAATATTAACGCTATAAAAATAATTTATAACCATATAATATCTTTCTAATAAATTATTATATAAATTATTAATCTATATTAAATGCAATTCATACTAACTTAATATAGAATAGTGTCTGACTTGAAGTTTATGAATAAATAACAATATTTCGCAATTAACCTAATAACACTACTGTCAAAATGAAAATTAAATAATATTCATTATATAAATAACTTTAAATAAAAATTAACATTAAAAAATAAACATAAAAATAAAAGATATACCGAAAACTCAAAGAGAGAAGGTAGAGAAAAATAAAAGTTGAAGAAAAAATTATTTGTAGAGAGAAGGTAAAAAAATAGTTATGTTTTAGGTGAATCAACTCAGCTGTCTCAAAATAAGGTGAAACATGGATCTTGGTCTCACTAAAAAAATCTACCAATGGGATTTTTTGAATCAATAGTGAGATCATTAATTTGAGTAAAATAGTGGACGCATATTTAATAAAGACCTGTTAAATATGTTTATTACATCGTATTTATATATTTGTTTTATGTTTTTTATAGACTAACCATGTCTACAAACACACAACCAACACAATTTCACTATGAAGCATCCTTGAGAAAGAAAAGATAGGAAGTTGTATATGTTCGAAGAGCCTATGCCTAAGCAACCCATTGCAAATGCTCCAATAGCTGAACGAGATGTTAAAAATAGTTTTAGCTAATGGTAGGGAGAGGGTCCATTAACATCACATGCGAAGGAACAATAGAGCATTGGTGGTTAAGAGCCTTAAGAAAACAAACTATGGATCCCCATCACGGTATTCACGAATTTTCGAAATTACAGGCACAAGAACATGTAATTGTGCAAGTACAACTTGGTAAAGGTTGGAAATTTTCGAGTTCTTGCCATAATTCTTTAATTGAGTATAGGAAGAAGTGATAGATGTGTCACCTTTACGAAGATAAAATATTTCCTCTTACAAATCAGAAATTATGCATAGGTATAAGAACAGAAAGAATCGAATTGGGAAAGAAATAAAATGCAAGAATAAAAAGGAAGCAAGTGGAAGAAAGATCATAATAAGATCACTCATACCATGTTAAACTGAAATTCCTCATACACATTATCAAAGAAGAAAATAGTTTTACAATTTTCTTAAGTCCAAAGAGGAATGGGAAAGACTATATATAGAAGAGAAATTAACTAATTGAAAGAAGACTAAGAAGATTAGAGAAAATAAGTATCCTAACTGAAAGCAGTAACTATCCTAACAATAATTAAAATCAAAATAAACATAAAATTAGGATAGTCTAGTATATATATGAGTCTGATAAGTATTTAGATATATCAGGCTTGTAAGTCTTAATAAGAGTTAGATATAGTAGGTATAAAAATATACCATCCATTCCTTTGTATCAGTATGTTTGAATGTAGACAGTGTATACAAACACAATTAAATTCAATGAAACATAATGGGGAAGATTGAAAGGAGAGGAGGAAGGAAAAAATGGAATGGTGTGCCTCAAAGAACCCACAGAGTTGATGTTGTCGTCGTTAAACGCTTTCATCAATTGGTATAACTCTTTATAAGAAAGCAAAATCAATTGGTTAGTGCATGTTAAAAGCCATCTATAAATAATAATACACTGGTATACAACAAAGATTAAAAAATTAAAAAATTAAAAAGTGCATAAAAGTAGTGTCTTTTTATCTATATTATTTTTTTAATTTTCTATTATACCGAACATTAAAACTTATAAGTTTTCTTTTTTCTTTTTAATTTTAGGAAGTAGTATCCCACTCTGCACTAAGATGATTTTATATTTTAATAACTTTCTCGTATTTTCGCAATGAATTAACAACTTATTTATATTTTGTTAACAACTCCTCACATTTTTTTTCTTGATAAATCATCTGGTGATGACGATGACGACATCTACTCAAATTTGATGTGTTTTTTTTTCTTCAACATAATGTATTTTATTTTATTTTATTAATATAATTTATTTTATTATTATTTTATTATTTTTTATTTATTAGATCCAGAGAAAAAAATATGAGAGAGTTGTTAATAAAATTAAATTAATGCTAATTTATCTTTAAAATAATAGGGAGATGTTAAAATAATATAATACGTTATTTGTTTTTGCACATTTACTCAATTGTATTAACTTGATGTATTTTTTCTATTAAATTTATTTTGTTTGATTTTATTAATATATTTTTGTTTTTTTTTTTAAATTATTTTTTATTTATTAAATTAACCGTTATTCTTTTGTTAAAATTAAAACTAAAAAATTAAAAGGTTATAGATGGTCACATCTCCAAGATGCGACCTCCTACTGCACAAACGAAAAAAAATTCAGGAATGCAGCCTCTTGAAAATTTAAAAAGTATGATATTTTGGTATATAAATTTTGATATAGAGTATAATAGAGTTAAAAAAATGATATAGATAAAAAAAAGTAAATAAAAAAACAAAAAAAACTAAGAGTTGTTAGTTAATATGTAGAAGAAGAAAAACTTCTTGTATTTAAATATTCATAATTTTCATCACATCTCATTTTCTCTCTATTCATCTTTTTCTATCGTATCACTGATATATCACACTTTATTTTTATCTCTCTCAAAAGTGTACACCAAACTTTTAAATAAAAAATGAACAAATATTTTTTAGGTAGTCAAAGGTACATCATTATTGTTAGACTTAAATGCATTTTTGGTGACTCTATTTGGTAAAAAATGAACTTTTAGTCTCTTATTTCTAAAATCAGTTTTGTATCTCCTATTAACAAATTGTTGGAATTTTTTTTCATCTCCACCATTTTTTTTATTTTGTTGTACTCTCATTAATGATATAGAATTTAAGTGGTATTTGTGATTTAGATAAAATAATTTATACATCATTATTATTGTAATTAATTTTATTATTTATTGTAATTATATATTGTAATATTAAAAATAAAATAAATATAAATATTTTAAACAAATATTTTTACAATTTTAAATTATTATTGGATAAAATAATTCAAAATATTTTTTTAATTTAATTTTAATATTTAATATACAATAAAATAGAAAAATAAAAAATATATTTAAGTTTTATTCTTAAAGCTCTGCCATTGTATATGGTGAAGACTTTTGTCTATAGTATTATTGATCTAATAATTTTGTCCTTTCTTAGATTTGTAATTCAAATTATTGAGATGTCTAAATGTGTTCTTTCAATGAATTATTATATATTTTCACATTTAACAATTGCTCCTATTTACTTGAAATTTGAAGAGAATAGCTCTTTTCCCTAGTTTAGCCAAGGCGAATCAGATCACTTAGCTGCAATACACATGACACCAACCAAAGTTGATGAATTGCCACCGTCCATTATTGTGCACTTAAAAAATTCACACCAATGAGGAGTTTTGTGTTCGAAATTCGAAATATATTTAACTTAAAATTTTGATATTTGTCTATTAAACTAATACTCAAATGTATCTATAGTAATTGGCGATTTTATTTTAGTGTCAAGATAGTCAGTTTAATACTCCTAGTAGTCCAGCTCATGCTTTGCAAGTCATATGCAGTACCACTCAATTGGGAAAATTGGCTATTGTACCCCCCATTTAAACTTACACCCCCCCAACTTAAAATTTTGTTGTAAAATACCCAAAATAACCCTAAAAAAACAGTAAAAGTCAAAATAAGGAAAAATTGAAACACTTTATCCCCCCACACTGAAAAATCCGGAAAGTAAGTTTTTCAGAAAAAAAAAGTTTTTTACCGGAAATTTCAAGAGGATTGAAATTTCCGGTAGTTCAAAATACATACCGGAAATTTCAAAAACGAAATTTCCGGGAGGCAAACCGGAAAATTTGAAAAATCCGGTAGTTGTAAATTCCCGGAAATTTCGTTTCTGAAATTTCCGGTATGTATTTTGAACTACCGAAAATTTCAATCCTCTTGAAATTTCCGGTACACTGTGTAATTATTATTATTTTTTTTAATTTTTGTTTATTGAATTTTGTTAGTGAGGACCAGAGGAGGAAAATCTGACGGTGGTGATTATTCGCGAGTTCGGCCTCCTACACAATCAAATAGGAGAGCTGCTTTTGAAAAAAGGAGAAAGAGAAAATGAGGAAAGGCAGGCGCCCAGGACGAGCAGCCCCAGCAAAATCTTTATGTTTGATGCAGAACAGGATGAGCAACCCCAACACGATCTTGTGTTTTATGATGAATATGACCAGCAGCAGCAGTTTGATGACGAACATGGTCAGCAACACTAGCCTGATGAACCCATGTTTCCTGGAGGTCCTTATGATCTTTCTGTCCTTACAGATTATGAGCATCATATTGCAATTAATGTGTGGAATGGACAGGTTAGTAAATAATTTATTTTATTACATATTATAATATATTTGTATTATAGGTTATTTTATTACACATTATAATTTATTTGTAGTATAAGATTATAATATATTTTTAATTGTGTTATTTTTAATTAAACAGGAAAGACGTGCCTTGAAAGTTGTTTCCAATGGCAAAAAGCAAGACAAATTCATTGATATTAGATATCATTTACCTGCTCAAATAGATCATTGGATTAATATATCTGGATTACGTCCTCTGAGAAGATGTAGTTTGCATATGATTGATGGTAATATGATATCTCCTTTTGCTGAGAGATGGCACGCAAAGAGTAGTTCATTTCACCTGCCATTCGGTGAAATGACTATTACTCTTGACGACGTCAGGGGTCTTTTGAGCATCCCGTGTACTGGAGAGTTTTTCACACCTCCCGCAAATGTCAACGAAGAGTTTTCCGCAAATCTCTTTTTGTTTCAAGATCTTGATAGTTGTGGTAAATGGGCATGGGGACCGGCTGCACTTGTTGTGCTATATGATTATCTTAGAGACAGTACATTGCCTGCAACCAAACAGATTGGAGGATATTTGTCTTTATTTCAGGTACTATTATATTTATTATATTTATTATATTATTATACTTATCATTATTTTTTTATTATTTCATCACATTAATAATTTTACTACATTTCAATTATTTACAGACTTGGATTATGAACATTTCCCTGATATTTGTAAACGGGATATGGATGAGCATATTTCCTCGATGCCACAGATGTTTCGTTGGACGACAAAACAAACATCTGGAAATGTGGCATATTACAGGGCAAAGTTGGATGCTTTGAGGGATACAGATATTATCTGGGCACCAGATTACGATCAGAACGCTGTGACACGATTCAGTCTGTGTCATTATTTACAGGATACATTCGTTGGTGTTTCACGATCGTTCCGTATTTACCTGAGAGGTGCATACGACAGTTTGGGTATACTCAACACATTCCTCCTACACCACCGATGCTTGTTGCACGTGATGTCGACGTTGAATGGAGTATGTACCGGAATTCTGTACGATCACTTCGAGCTAGATTGCATCCAGCTGCATATCCACATGAGTGTGTTGAGGGATACATCCAGTGGTATTATAGGATATCTCATCCTCGGATGATCCCTTATGTTGCTGCATATGCTGGTCCTAGTTATGATGCTGATGCTGGTCCTAGTTATGATGCTGATGCTGGTCCTAGACATGATGCTGGTCCCGATACTAGTTGTACACGGTGTCACGCAGTTGGTGGTCTTATACAGCAGAGTTTAGATTTGCATATGGGTGGTCCTGAAGATGAGATGTGTGTCTTATTGGAGAGAGCTTTATATATTTCTAGAGGAGGAGATTATCAGTAGTATCATAGTTGTATTATTCAGACTTATTTTATTATTCGTGGGTTATTTGTTAATAAGACTTATTGTATTAGCGACTTATTCAGACTTATTTATTAGCGATTTATATATTTTATTAGATGATTGACACTGAGTTATTATTTAGCGACTTATTCAGACTTATTTATTATTAGCGATTTATTAGCGATTTATTATTCAGAGTTATTATTATTCGAGTTATTAGCGATTTATTATTCAGAGTTATTATTATTCAGAGTTATTAACGATTTATTATTAGCGATTTATTATTCAGAGTTATTAGCGATTTATTATTCAGAGTTATTTATTATTCAGAGTTATTAGCGATTTATTATTATTCAGAGTTATTCAGATTATTCAGAGTTATTAGCGATTTATTTATTATTCAGAGTTATTATTATTCAGAGTTATTAGCGATTTATTTATTATTCTGAGTTATTATTAGCGATTATTATTAATTCTGAGTTATTAGCGATTTAATTTATTATTCTTGAGTTATTATTAGCGATTTATTTATTATTCAGAGTTATTAGCGATTTAATTTATTATTTTGAGTTATTATTAGCGATTTATTATTATTCAGAGTTATTAGCGATTATTAGCGATTTATTTATT
>PGWS01018725.1:0-14657 GCA_002896235.1 Cicer reticulatum
AGTTGAAGTACCTGTGTCATTTTTATTTGACTTATATTGTCCACCTCTATCACAACCAAGAATTACTTTTGACTTTCTTCCTCTCTTTCCAGTCTCTACGTCTGATCGAGTAATGATAACTGCTACTCGATTTTGTCGACCTATCTCTCTTGCCCATGATATGACAGCTTCTCATGACTCAAAAATTTGATCAGTTGTAAATGCTTCAGTTAAATCTATAAATATTGGTCGTGTGTTTTCCATCCCTAGTTCAAAAAAACAATTCAAATAAAATAACAAACAAATTAAAAGCATATTCAAAAAAAAAAAAAATAAAAAAAAATTTAAGGTACCAGGATTTTGGAAATTTCCGGGTGTAACTACCGGAAATTTCAAAAAACCAAATTTCCGGTGAACAAAAAATGACTACCGGATTTTTCAAATTTTTTGAAATTTCCGGTAGCTTCCGGAAATTTCAAAAATCCGGTATTCAAATTACAACTACCGGAAATTTCATTTTCCAAATTTCCGGTAACAATTATAACTACCGGAAATTTTGATGCAACTTACCGGAAATTTCAGCAAGGTCAGATTTTTGGGTAATTTTTTTTAACTGCTCGTAAATGAATTTTTTAAGGATAAAATTGGATTTTTAACAATTTGGGGGGTATAAGTTTAAATGGGGGGGTACAATAGCCAATTCTCTGATTATTGGTAGGTTCTTTTCCGTCCAATAAGTTTTTTTTTTAAGTATATAAAATCAGTTTTGTAAGGTGGTAAATATTTCACTTTAAATACTATATTTAGTCTTTATCTTTATTCAATGTGAGATTTAAATTTTTTTTAATACACCACATCCAACACTATTGAACACGTAGATACACATGGTGGATAATTCGATTGATAAACTTTGATATTTTATTTGAGTTTTATATTTAATTTATCTCATACTCACAAAATAAACTAATAAAGTGATAAATGATTCTCTTTAAAAATTATCTTCAAATATCTAATGACATGTATAGATTTTTTAAAAACGCATGGGGTTGAAAAAAAAAGTTCTCAAATTATTTAGTGAAATCATTTAAGCATGCTCCACCATGAAATTTGGAAAGAATTAGTTCTTAATATTTAGACTATCCATAAAATAGCACTCTCATTTGCGCTGCTTAAATGAGACTCACATTTACATATTATTTATTTAAATATTTTTAAATGTTACTACTTAATAAACCACCAATTCCTCTAATTCAATACCGCACACACCAAAAAAATAAATAAATAAATAAGATTCACTAATAAATTTTTATCATTGATATTTTTCAACAACATTATATTATTTTATTACAGTTTAATTGTGTAAATCCAAACAAAGTGAAATAGAATGTACTTCCATAGTTTCATTTCTTCTATAACATTGACAAGTTTTTCTTCAACAATAGAAATACTTATTTGATGTTAAAATGGACGAAACATCTATTATTGTGAAGATGTGCATGTGCAGCACCCTTTTCCTTTTCCTATTTTGGCCACAAATCACAATCCAACCAATAATAGTAGATTTTTCTTTTAACAAATATAATAGTAAACTTAGAACAAAGATAACCTGTTTAAAGTATTAGAGGCATTTGAAGTCACAAGCATGATGAAATTTGCCCTAAATTGAGCACGGATGTGAAGACACTTTTGCATGTTTGCTTCGATTATGGCCACAAATTTTTTCCATTGACCCAAAGACCCCGTGAATAAATTGAAAATATATATCAAATATTGGTTATATATTTATATATATATATATTATATATATATATATATTAATTATATATTATATATATATATATTATATATATATATATATATATATTAATATTTGCTATGATCTATTTATCTTATAATACATAGCTTATGTAATGGCTTTAATTGCTCACATCAAGTCATTTTCTCTAGTGACTTATTGGTTATTTAGAAATCATGGCAAATACTTTTGCCCCATGATCTAGGCCTGACCCTTGAGTGGAGTGGAGCTAACCCAAGCAAGGGTAGATAATATCACTCTTCACAAAGCATCTCATTCATTTGGTTTGATTTGGAGGCTCAATTTGCTAAAAGACATTTCTAATATTGACCAATTTCCAATCAATGGACTATAGAGTTTCATGTTGATAATGTTTGTTGTTCATGTTAGGAACTAGCTGCAGAGGTAGTACAAAAGTTGGAACCAAGTGAAGCATCAGCTCTGTTTGTTGAGGTATGATTTCCTAAGCATCCATTAGTGAAACCTATAATATATATTTAAGGTTTTATTTGACCAAGTTCCTTATATATGTCATCAATTTTTAAATCAATATTTTTTATAAATTTTTTGATTATATCATCGAAACAATTACATTTTATCAAACATATATTTAGAAAAGTTATTCAAATATAATTAGTTATGGATCGTTTAAACTAGTAAAATATTTTTTATTTTTATTTCTTAAAATTTATATTATTTTTATTTCGTCGATAAGGTGAAGACCTTTGAAATAAACAATTATTTATATTTCTATAAATATAATAAAATATTAAAAAAATATTTTTATTATGTTTTGAAAATGAAATCTTAAAAATCTTTGTCAAAATTAAAATAAACAATACATTTTAAAAAAATAAAAACAAAAAATGAAACCACAAAATTATAAACAGCTCCTTAGATATCACTTTTTAATTTTTAGAAAATAATAGTTTCTTATATTTTGCCAAAATATTAGAAGTCTATTACAATTTAAAAGCGTTAAGAATACCTATGGCTTACGAAATTGCAGCTTTTTATTTTTATTGTTAAATGAAATGTAATTCGATTACTACCTTGTGTTGATTTAATGTGTATCAATCTAGTCAACAAAAAGGATACCAATAATGAATAATGAGATACTTATCAATTTTGCAAATGTGATTTAGAGAATCAGAGTCACTAAAAGTCTAAAACACGATCCACTTTACTTTTTACTTGAAAATGTGAAAATTGTAATTTTAAATGAGAATTCTAATTAGAATTGTAGTATTGGTGGGCCAATCCAATAATCCCAGCCAACTCAGACCAATTTTATTTTTTATTTATTTTATTTGGTGATCCAATTCCTAAAAATATTAGTTAATTAGATGGTTTTGCCATTTTAGATAATTTGATCTTGCAAGCATTTAGGCAAATTTTAATAATCTGCAACTTTAGTTATTTAATGTTGCAATAAAAATATTTTATGATTTTGACATTTTCATTTATTGTAATATTATAGAATATTAGTTGATGATAAAATAGTGAAAATAGAATTTATACTATATTTTAAGAAAAATTAAAGTTGTCATTTCTTTAGAGCTAGAAGCAAACCATATGATAAACCATACCCCGTTAATGTCTATTGTTTTCTTATAATCTATCTTTAATAATGAAATAGTGTTAATTTATGTAATGATATCAGAAGGGAATTATGAATCCAATAAAGGAGGTGACATATATGAAAAGAAAACAGAAAGCCAAGTTGAGAAGGTTAATTTGATTTCACTAAGAAGGAAGAGAACTATCACTTATGAGAAGATGCCAAATGTTCAGTGCTTGCTCTACTCAAACCCTTTTCATATTATTGGCGTAAAAGAGCCCGTTTCTGCACCATTTTGATTGTGGCATGGTAGTTATTTATGTTTTTTCTATTATAATAAATATTACATGTCAAAATTTCTTTCTCGTACCTCTTATATGATAGTTATAAAAATATTCAATATGTTGAGTGTGAGTGACTTTTTTTAAACAAAAAATAATCTCTCTCTCTGTCTCTCTCTTTCTTTGTCTTCCAATATTGCTATTTGCCAATTTATAAAATAACTATAATGTTCTGGTTGTCCATTAAGTACATTCTTTTTTGTTCTATTATATTTTTCTAGACTGCGCTTTTGTTTTGTTTTCCTAACATTAGTGGATGGGTTTAGCTCTACACAAACCATTCTAGGCCTTTATTGGTTATTAGATAATGGGCCTACTTAATGAAGTTTAGTTAACGGGCCTCAGATTTCATGGGGAAAATATCATGAAAAATTTATGTATCATGGTGCAAATATATTTTTTCTTTTCTATAATCTTCTAGTTCTCTTAAGAATGGGGAGATCTTAACAATTTGATTCCCAGTGGGAAGGATAAGTAAATTTTTTTCGGCTAATATTCAACTTGAATTTCTAAAATGAATTCGTCACTAAACTTGAATGAAAACATTTAGATTTGTAAATGTAACTTTCTAGAAAAATATATGACCCAAGAAATATTTTCAGAAAGTTCTTTTTGGTATAAAATTTTATAGATAAAGGACTTGTGAAATAATTACTCTTTTTTTCACATGAAATTCACTTTTAGTACTCTTTTCTCTTTATATTTCATTTTTATCTTCTGTTATTTAATGAAAAAGTATGAAATAAAATTTGATATTTTAAATGGGTTGAGGCCCAATAACAGAAAGAGTTGTCTAAATTGGGCCATAAGTATAATATAAAGGCCCAATAATTAGAAGTGTAAACTTTATCATAATTTACGGTTTTTATAATTTGATTGTTTATATTTATCTTGAAATATCTTGAAAAATGTAAGCTTCATAATTTAAGGTTTTTAAGAAATATATATACAGTAAAAATCACTTTTACGATATCCATTTAAAAAAAAAATTATTGTCAACACAGGGATATAATAAGTCTTTATAACAGTAAAAGTAGAAGAGTGAGTTGGGTTGATGTGAGATATTTTTGGTAAATATATATTATGTAGAGGTACAGCCCTAATTGTTGAAATACATTTTAACAAATCCAAATTAAAATGGGTCAACTTATGACTAATAGCGAAACATGTCCAAAAATAATTTGCTCATCTTAACCTCATTTTTAAGTTTTTCAAGTTTGTGAGGGTATTTTTTTTTATTTTTTTTGTTACATGAGAAAATGATAAAGAAAATAAAACATCAAAGAAATTAAACCTTAAAAAAGAATACTCCTAAAGTATTAGCTAGAAAGTTGGAAAAAGATCAAACAAAGTTTCATGCCTGCTAGTTACAAATGTGTGAAACACATTAAACAACCCACACTTGTATAATAGCTCTAAGAATGATTGATCCCTCATGATTCATACCAACCATTGTTAACCTACTTCCTCCCTTGCAAGGCTGAGAAATAGGTTGGAGATTGCACAACCAAAAACTTATCGAACAATTTTTTTAAGCAATCAATACTAGTATTGTTAATAATTCTAGTATTATATTAAGTGAGATGATCGAATCAAGTAATTAGTTAAAGTTAAGTGAAAGTCATTAAAAATTACGTTTAATTTGAAAAATTAATTTTAAATTCTCTCTTGATAGTTTAAAAATATACTAATAACTCATACTATCAAATTTTAAAAATCCTCATTTTTTTTATGATTCAATCAATTTACAACTTATTATTACTTAAATATTCTAAATATTGAGATTTTTTTTATAACTAAAGAATAAAATTAATTGTAAATATTTGAACGGACTAAAATCATCCTTGTACCTTCTTTTTAAAATAATTGAAAGATTTATACCTCATCTTAATATATTTTTAATTTATTTTATATTTGGATCTTTTAAGTTTTGTTCTTATTAAATTTTAACTATAAATTAATTTTTAATATTTTTGTCATTTTCAATTTTAATCGTTAATGTTATTTCTTTGATAATCAATAAACAAAATCCAAACCATCCTTACAACATGTACATTTAACTAATGTGACAACATAATAGGTTCTTAAACATCCGTGTAAAATTATTTTATAATATTTACTTTATTATGGTAAATTTTAAAAAATAAACCGTAAAGTAATCACTCGATCTCTTCAAAAAGTAGAAAAGTTTATACAACCAAATATACTCATATAGAATATGATTTAATTTCTAAAAAAAATCACTATCAATAAATAACAACTATTAAAATATGTCTAAAAAAAAAGTTAAAATCACCGTTTATACTTTATAATTATGATTTGTAAAAAAAATTTACACATTAAACTATTAAAATAGAGTGTATAAAATATGTAGAAAACAATAACAGAGTAAGCTCCCAATCCATGGCAACATCCGACACACAAATTCCACCGTCTCTCTCTAACTTTCTCTCACTCACTCTTTCATTTCACAAATCACACACACACACAACATAAGCTTTTCTTCTTCACGAGATGGTGACTGTGAGCAGATAAACTCATCTCTGAACCAGTGGCACAATAGTGGCCCTCGTCGAGCCGCGGTGGAACAGTCGGCGCCGAGAACAGAAGCCTTGCAGCTTATTCTTCGAGCACTGTGCATGGCAAGCTCTGTTTTGTTTCATTCTCACTAAATGATTACAAGCCAAACAGAACAGCTCTGTTTCTATCTATGGCTTCTCTCTTAACCTGTTCACTCCAAATGGTCTTTCTCTCACTCTTACCAGTAATTTCCTCATTCCTTTTTCTTTAATTTATATTTATTTTCCTTTTGTTCTTGCTTTTTTTAAATGCTAGTTTTCTTCAATAATGTTTTTTTTCAATGTATGTAGAGTTTTTGAACTAACTAAAAAATTGTTTTTTTCTTTTTTTTTTATTTTTATGATTAAGAGTCTTTTATTAAATGAGATTATATTGTTTGTGCTTATTTGTAGAGTTGTTCAAATGAAATTAAGAAAATGTTCATTGAGAAAAATGGCAATTTTCAAGTATAAATTTTAATTGAATTTACTACTTTTAGGAGTCATAAAGTGATTTGAAAAAATTGAAGTGACAAAAAATTCATGAGATTAACTCTACTCTCTAATTAAATTAACAACTGGTTAATTTACTACATTAACTTCTCTGAGGTATTTTTTATGGCAATTTGGTTTTATTATTTTATGTATTATTAGTAGTTTTTTATATTAGTTGTGAACAATGTATTAGAAAGATGTGGATTTAGAATTAAGAATTAAGAATTGGGGTTATGGACAAATTTGACTGTAAAAAAGTGGGGGCCGGACGGTGTGTGAAAAGTCACTCATCACATTTGAATGAACAGTTATAAGCCCGTGATGGAATTTTCTCCTATTTTTATTTTCTCTCATCTATCTTTGCTCTTTCAACTTCTTTTCTTATCTTTCTTTTGTTCTTCCATTTGCCTCATCTTTCTTCTAGATTTTGTTACTTTATGTTGACGTTTTTTGAGCTACAACGGAAACAAAATATTCTTCACATACGTACAATTTGACGACAAATAAGCATCAATTATTTATGTACATTATTCATCATATACCTTAATCACACCAACTCATTAAATTATAGTTTAAATTGTTGAAATTGAACTATTAATTTTAAGACATTATTTTTAATCATTAATTTAATTTTTACAACTCTTAAAATAAAGTTCTTGATTTTTGGTATTGGGCAGATATCTTGTTGGGGTTTCTGCAGCAGTTGCAGTTCACTCTTGCTGCAACTACTCATTGGCACATCAAGATTTGTTAGGGCCACTTCTGTGATTCCTTCTAGAAATCATGCAGGTTATTTTTGCTGGGATCAGGTACATAAAGTTATACATATATGATTTTTTTTCTAAATAGGGTAATATCTAACCTTTTATTTCTATAGTGTCGCGATCGTTTTTAGAATTTCAAATTATTAAGCGCTGCTTATGTGGTAAAAAAATGTGCAGCATTTACTTATGCATTGATGAGTGCTGGATCGCTTCATCTGGTGTAACAAATCTGAACCGCACAGGAATTAGACATACAACCTCTGCCAAATTTTGCAAAACCTTTGGACAAATTTTGTGACCATGTTGCCATCTCAATAGGTTTCACTTTCATAAGCATGTTTTTTGCTTGCACATCTTCTATCCTGATGTAATATGGCTTCTCCAACATGAGTTTGTTTACAATATGATCCCTATCCTTTCCATACACCTTGTAGTCAATGTTATATATATAGTTTTCAAACCAATATGTTCTTTTTTGACATGTTATAAATTTGTTTATCTCTATAAGCCATTGACACTGCATGGTGAGGCTGTGATTTGTGAATGTTTTTGTATAAGAACAGCTATTATTTTTTTAAGAGCCAATCTATTCAGGAATTCAAACTATAATGTTTTGTTTTAATTGCATTTTTTATCTATCATTTGAACATAGTCACTGTTATCTTAATTTTTGGATTTGTTACCTCTAGAGTGAATAATTTTTTTTAGTACAATAGAGGGTCAAAGCCAAAAAAAAAAAAAAGGAAAAATAATCCATCAAGCAAATATTTTAGACGGATATATTATTAAAAAGCAGCTTATGGAACTTGCTAGTCGGATTTTCCACAATAGTACAAATTATTTTTTAATTGATGAAATTCATATAAATCTTATTAAAATTTTATGGTTTCATATAAATTTGGTGGATCATGATAATTTCAACTAATAGTAGAAAATATGTTGGAATGTGTGGGTTAGAGAGAGTGTTGCTAACACTTCTATTTCAATTAAGAGACAAACTTATGGAAACACGAAAATAGAGATGAATCTTTACGTGAATAATTATATTTAGAGATTAAAGTATGTAAAGTTGATAGGTGAAAAAAAAAATTAATGGTTAATATTACGTCTATAATAAATTATACTCATAGATGTGTTGGAATATCAATTATTAGTTTTTTCATTTAGGTTTAAGATTACTTATTTGACTCTCTATAATTGTACTCAAATATTGTGAGGTTAGGATTATTGGGTTGGGCAATAACTCTTCTTGTCTTATGCCTTTGTATGGACTAACAATTTAACGAATGAGTTGGGCTTCACTTTTGGACTAAATTAAAGAAAAGTTTTTCGCATACCCCCACATTTTGCTTAAATCTCCCTTTTATCCTTTTCACTTACAAAAAGTTTTCCTACACCTTTTTTGAATATTAATCGCAACAAAAAACTATCTGATAACTGAAAGTAGTCAAATTAGTATATCAGTTTTATTTTTTGACAAGTTTATCTAGTTATTAGTCAAATTTGTTTTTTGACAAAAGTATATAGTGTCCAAATTAAGAACCTTTTAAACTATTGAATTAATATAATACGTTTGTTTGTCAAACACCTCACCTCTAGTTGTGACTCATAAAATTAATTATTTTATTTTATTTTTAGCCTTTGTGTAATTATTGATAAACTCATATTGTACATATTTCTCTTTAGTTGGACTATAAGAAATACATGATTCTACGTATTTGCCAACTACAACTCGAACCGTTGTTCTTACATATCATTGCAAAAATCACCAAAAGCTATGAACCGTTTCTTCCATCTAGAAGAATTATTCAAACTCACATCACAACTATATGTCGGTTCTAACCTTTAAATACACCACAAAAAGCCAAAACACCCTTATGATTTGGTTTTACATAATGCAAATATTATGTGGCATTATTTAACATTACGTACGACATATAATGTCATTTCATTTTTTTTTCATCATATCCTGATCATCTTCATATAGACGGTTTTCAAGAAAAACATTATACCATGTCCTAGACCAAAACAATAAAAGAAACCACTCCAATCCATAATGCACTTGTTTACCTTAGAAAATGATTATTAGTGTTAAAATAATTTGCATTAATACCATATTTGTGAAAATTTTGGTTGTGGTTTTGTTATTCAATCTTTTATTTACTGGTGCATGGCATGGAACTCTTATCTTATATGCATGTTCAATTAATATGCATTTGTGCCCCTTAAATAGTTAGTAATATTGAAGTTACAATTGTTTATAAAAAAAATAATTCTTAAGATGAATATTACTAATTATTTTTCTTACGTTATACAACTTCTTAATAAAACTGAAGTACGTTTATGACCACACCAATTTGAAAGGATGAAAACTGATAATTAAATATATAAATATAAGCAATAGAGATAACTAAGTCAACCTCAACTTACATAATATATGTCAGAATTAATAAAATTTTTTTTTTTGAGAGATCAGAAATAATTAATTTAAAAGTATGCCACGGATATATTTGAATATAATTTGTTGAGTTTGTTCAAAAATATAGAATTTATATTTCAGACACAAACTTAAGTTTAGAGTATATTTTATTTACTTGCATGTAGTATGTGAAGGAAGAGTGTTATATGAATTTGGTTATTGATTTAGTACTTTTAAAAATTAATAGTGTTAATGTTGGAAGTCCTAAATCAGTAATCAAATTCATTTCTATCATATTGCGGTTTGATGATTTTTATATATTTGGCTCATAACATACTAAGTTTAAATTCTATCAAAATACAATTATAAATTAGTATCATTTTGATTAAAAAAAAAAGTTTAGAGTAAAAAAATAAAAAACTTAGGACAATGAAATGTTTATCTTTGTTAACTAGTTAATTGTATACCCTTAAAGGTACCCAACCCCAAGGATAGTAATAAAGTTTTATTAAGAACTCCACAATTTACTTTGTAGTGTGATAAAATATTACTTTAATTATGGAAGTATTTTGTGTGTGTAAATATCAGATTTTTAGGGCTATAGCCTTGATATTTAGAATATAATCAATGTAATTAAATTTGATTAAAATTATTCAACACAAGTTCTCTTTTTCAAAGTTCATTAATCATTTAATAAATCTTAGTATTTTTGTACCGAAAGCTGTAGAAAAATCAAATAGTTAAAAACTATAAAAAATAAAAATAAAATAAAAATAAATAATAATATACAATAAAATAATAATAATTAAAAGGATAAAATTAATTATTTCGGTGGGTGTAATTTGTAAAAAAAAAAAAAAAGAAAACAATGTTTACACACCATATATAATTATACACGCAAGGGAAATTTGTTTTCTTCAAACTTTTGAATTTTTTAAAAAGCCCCCCGTGAATCACTCATCTTTCTTGCTTGATTGAACTATATAATGCTGCTATTATTCCTAAAAACAAATGCTTCTTTGAACAGTCCCTTTCATTTTAGTTTTCTCAAGTAATCGTATAATTTAAATGACATTTGAACTTAATCATTAAATTAAATAATTTAGAGTTTCATATCTATTGTTAGTAACCCATTTTGTCTTTCGATTAGTTCAAATGTAAGATGTAAATCCTAGAAAAATACAAATGAATTCTAATAGACTTAATAAAGCAAACCAAGTAAAATGTATATCATGATTGTGATAAGCAGTACAATCCAAAATTGATTTATAATTTTCCTAAAAAAGACACACAGTCCAAATTGGAAAGTCACATTTTTCCTGACAATCTTTGTCTCTTCATTATAGCTATGTATTTATTTATTTTTTGACTCAATAATTCTAGCTAGCTAGCATGCATTAATCATTCGGGAAATTTCTTGTCCCACATCATCTTGTTAAATTGGCCATTAGTCTAGCTACCCTTTTGTTTTCACAAAAGCAGCTATAGTTTACTAGTGGACTTAGACGGAGGAGATTAGCTATTAGACCTATTACTCATTATTGTTGAAAATTAATCTGAATATAAATTTATGGTATATCTACAATAATTATTCAAGAAACGACGTACCTTTTAAACTATTTTATTTAGTTTAATTATTTGATTCTCAAGAAAATGTTACTTTAATAATTTGAAGTTTTGTCGAAATGTAATTAAGATTTCATTAAAAATTATTTTAGTCAAAATTTAAATATTTACTATCGAATATAAATTATTTTTATTTTTGAAAAAGATATAGAAAACTATTTTGTTATTGTTATTTTGATGTACTCACACCATACGTGTCCTTTCTTATATTAAATTTAGAGATTGTGCTCTAATATGTTAATGGATATTTGACTCATTTGAATTGATTTTATATCAATGTGATTACAACGTAAATTAATTTTATTATGAAATTTAAATTTTTTATAGACTAATTTTTCTATAATTAGTTCATGTACAATTACAATTACAACAAATTTATCGACAAATTTATTATTGAAAAAATAACATTTATATGATATAAACGTAGATAAATCATATATTCAATTCCACTTCCACATCAAAATATTAAACGGTAAAAATTTAAAGAGAGACTATTTTGATTGATGTTTTATAATTCGATTTATTTGTCAATTTACAAAATTCAAAGATTAATTGAACTAACACTTACAATTTTAATTATTAATTTACTTATTTACTCTATAAATAAATATTGACAATTGCATCTTTAAAAAGTCTACAAGAATTCCATCGTCATCAAAACTCGTAAGTATAGTTGGGATGATACATGATTGTATGAACATTTTATATATTGGAGTGAAGTTCAAACACGTGCAGCTTATGTGATAGATTTAACTGTTTGATAGAATAAGAATTATATAGCTAAGCAGTTGAGAGAAATATCTCATTAAATTTGACAAAATTATTTAACCCATTCATTCAATAACAAAATCCAACATATTATTTCATACTTAATACTGATTAATAATAAATTTTTAATAAATTAATTATTTTTAAATCTTTAATTTAATTACTTAATTAATCTAAAACGATTTAGCATTAATATTTTTCTATAACAAAACATTCTAATTTATGTTTAATATTGAAAAGATTAGTGTCAAAAGTATCTTTTCTGCATAAATTACAATGAATATAATTATGTAACATTACAACATGTTAATTTAATATTTAAATTATTTATATAATCATCAGTGTAAAAAATTTATAATTATTAAATGATTAATGATTATCTAATTATTAAATAATAAAAATTTTACTTTAATTACAACTATTTCTCAAATCATTCATTTGTTTGATTTTTAAATTTATGATAGTATATTTATACTAACATTATCTAAATATTTAGCTCTTTATAGTTATACACTATTACAATAGATATAAGAAAGATGAAAAATAAAAAATGTGATTGAAATAGATAACGTTACTTTTAGAGGCAAAGTTTTTAATAAAAAAATTAGCACTTTGTTGATGGCGTGAAATAAATATATCAAGGTTAATGATATAATGGATTTGACTAAAAAGAAAAAAGAAAAGAAAAAAAAAACAATTATTGTGAGTGAAGGTTAAATATGAGATATTGGATTTAAAATAAATTAAAAAAAAAAAAAACACGCCCAGTGGGACTCGAACCCACAATCGCTTGATTAGAAGTCAAGCGCCTTATCCATTAGGCCATGGGCGCTCATATACATTATGTTCTTTTTGTTCTTAATAATTCAATTTAAAAATATATGTGTTTATTAATACATGTAAATGACATTTCCAACCCAGCTAAAATTATGCATAACTTGTCATTCGCAAGGCCCACAATTATTATTTATTTGAACCAACCCAGCTTATATCATATAATTCATATTGTGAATGTCTACTAACACACAAAAATGAACTATTTTATTTAGTTTAATTTTTTATTTTCAAGAAAATATTACTTTAATAATTTGAAGTTTTGCCAAAATGTAAATAAAATTTTATTAAAAATCATTTAAGTCAAATTCGAATATTTATTTATGGAGTATAATTTTTTTTTTGAAAAGAATAGAAAACTATATTGTTATTTAAATTTTAATGTTGCTGACACCATGTTTTCCTCTCTTATATTAATTTTTTATATTTAATTATCACAATTTGATAATCAAATAATCAAATAATTATAATTATTAATAATAATAGTTTACAATTAAGATCAATTGTCTATTTGGTCCAATTATTAAAACATAGAAAACAGAAAGATAGAAAGAAACATTGATTTGATTGAAGTTATTCATGGGATGGTTGAGGGTCCACAATAGAGATAGTGTGATCTAAAACAAAAATGGTATGATAGTTTTTGTGGAGGAACAGTTTAAGATCACTTTGGCTATTTTTATGTCTTAAGGGTATGTAGGATCTCAATAATAGAACTTTGAGCTATATATAATGGTTTGGAGCTGATCTTTTTTAGAAGGTTTAAAAAAATAAATATCAAATTAAATTCTCATGTTGGAGTGTTTATTTATGAAGAACTTCTCTAATAAACATGTATGTTGAAATATTGTTAATCATATAAAGAAAAAAAATAGATATTTGTGAAGTTGGATCACTTTAAATTATCTTATATCTAGCGTGAAGCCAATCAAATAAGTAATAGATACTTTTTTCTAATTACGGCCTTGCTTCCTCTTGGACCGATCATATTTTTGATGCAATTCTTGATTTCTACTCCCACACGAAATTTAAAGGATCATATGTCTTCCTTAAACTTTAAGTTCAAGTCTTAATAAAAATGTCATGCAAACTATTTTAGTCATTGTTAGAACAAAAAATTATTTAATTGTTTTTCAATTTTTAAATTTTTGAATATTTTTTTGTAAACACATATAGAATATTATAACAATTCTTTTACAAATTTGAACATTGTGATGAATTTATTACATTTTATACATTGTAATGAATTAAATTTGAATATCTTAAACGCTATAAAATCAAGATAAAAGTCACGAAAATATGAACATAAAAAATGAATTTTGAGATCATTGTTTGTAGAAACTGTTTTTTATAATGTTGTAACTATGCATTTAAAACAAACATTATTTAAAAAAACATGTTGACTTTTCAACGAAGACTAAAATTATTTGAATGATAATTTTGTAAGGACTAAAAAAATAATATTTTTACAGAGATTAAAATCAAAATTTTAAAATTTTAATACAGTTTAAAATTTA
>PGWS01018733.1:0-14592 GCA_002896235.1 Cicer reticulatum
TTATAGCATTCTTCTTCAAAATTTGCAACTGTGCTTCGAGTTCCGCGTCATATTTCAAACACTAGCCATTGCTTGTTCGAAAATATGAATTTCGGTTCATTTTAGTCAGATGGTACGAAAATCGCCCGAAAAGTCCAGATGAAATCTAGGACCGGGAGACCCTTATAGCATTCTTCTTCTAAATTTATAACTGTGTTTCGGGTTCCGCGTCAGATTTCAAACACTAGCCATAGTCTTTTTCGAAAATACGGATTCCGGTCCATTTTAGTTGGATTGTACAAAAATCCACGAAAATTCCAAATGAAAGATAGGACGACGAACATTATAGCAGCTTCTCCAAAATTATAAATGTTTTTCAAGTTCCCCCTAGATTTCAGCACTTGCCCAAGTTGGTCCGAAAATATTAATTTTAGTCCATTTTTTATCGAGGGTACAAAATACGCAACCGGAACTAGTCACAAATGAAATCGAGACCGAGAGACACTAAAGCTCTTCTCCAAAATTTATAATTGTGTTTCCGGTTTCGTGCCAAATTTCAAACACTAGCCATCGTCTGGTCCGCAAATACGAATTTTTGTCCATTTTTGTCGGGTGATACGAAAATCGACTGAAAAGACCAGATGAAATCGAGGACCAGGTGTCCCTTATAACATTCTTATCCTAATTTTATAACTGAGTTTCGGGTATTACCTCAGATTTCAAAAATACGGATTTCGGTCCATTTTTGTCGGGTGGTACAAAAATCGCACGAAAAGCCTATATAAAATCGAGGACAGGGAGACCCTTATAGCATTATTCTCCTAAATTTATAATTGTGTTTCGGGTTCCGTGTCAAATTTCAATAACTAGGAATCATCTTGTTCGAAAATCGCCCGAAAAGTACAAATGAAATCGAGGACTTGGAGACCCTTATAGCATTCTTCTCTGAAATTTATATCTGTGTTTTAGGTTCCGCGTCAAATTTCAAATACTAGCCCTCGTTTGATTCGAAAATACAGATTGACGCGGAACCCATAACAGTTATAAATTTTGGAGAAGAATGCTATAAGGGTCTCCCGGTCTTCGATTTTGTATTTTCAAACCTGATGATGGCTAGTCTTTGATATCTCACGCAGAACCTGAAACTCAGTTATAAATTTAGGAGAATAATGCTATAAGAATCTTCTTCTCCTCGATTTTATCTGGAATTTTCAGGAAATTTTCGTACCCCTAAAAAAAAATGGACCAAAATCTATATTTTCGACCAAACGATAGCTAGTGTTTGAAATTTGCTGCGGAACCCGAAACAAAGCTATAAATTTTGGAGAAGAATGCTATAAGGGTTTCCATGTCCTCGATTTTCATACCACCCGACAAAAATGGACCGAAATCAATATTTTTGGAAAAAACCAGAGCTAGTGTTTGAAATTTGACACGGAACCCAAAACACAATTATAAATTTTGGAGAAAAATTCTATAAGGGTCTCCGATTCTTGATTTGATCTAGACTTTTTCAAGCGATTTGTCATACCATCGACAAAAATGACCGAAATCATATTCTGGACCAGCAAGCTAGTGTCTAAATTACGCATAACATGAAAACACATGTTATAATATTATGGAGAAGATGCAATATAAGGTTCCTTGTCATCGATTTCCATCTGGATTTTGGCATTTTCATACAACTAGACTATAAAGCAATAAAATCCGTATTTCGACAGACGATGGCTAGTGTATGAAATTTAACAATGGAACCCGAGAAATACGTATAAATTTTAGAAAAAGAATGTCATAAGGTCTCTAGTCGTCTATTTCATCTAGACGTTCGTTCGATTTTTATAACCTCGACAAAATGGACAAAAATCTATATTTTGGACCAGATGATGGCTATGCTTGAAATCTGACTCCGGAATTTCGTAACCTGTTATATTTATATTTAGGAGAAGTAGCTATAAGTGTCTCCCGGACCTCGATTCATCTGATTTCGGTGATTTTCGTACCACCCGATGTAAAATGGACCGAGAATTCGCATACTTTTGAACAAAACAATGGCTAGTGTTTGAAATCTAAAACGGAATCGGAACACATTATAATTTTGAGGCAAGAATGCTTCATGTCTCCCAGTCTTGGATTTCATTTGAGCTTTTTGTGTGTTTCATACCACCGACAAAAACGGACCGAATCCGTATAATTTTGAAAAAGATGATTGCTAATGTTTGAAATTGATGGGAAACCCAACTCAGTTATAAATTTAGAGAGAAGAATGCTTTAAGGGTCTCCTTGTCCTCGATTCATTTGTCTTTTCGGGCGGATTTCGTACTACATCGACAAAGTGGACCGAAAATTCATGTTTCAGACCAGACGATGGCTGTAGTTTGAAATCTTAACGTAGAACCCAAATTTTATAACTGATGTTTCGAGTTTCGCGTCACATTTCAAAGACTAACAATCATGTGTTCGAAAAAACGAATATCGGTCCATTTAGGCGTGATACGAAATCACCATGGAGAAGTCTAGATGATATCTTGGACCGAGAGACCCTTATATCATGATTCTCAAAACTTATACTGTGTTTAGGTTCCGCGTCAGGATTTCAAACACTAGCGATTGTCTTTTTGGGAAAATACGCATTTCGGTCCATTTAAGTTGGATCGTTTGAAAAATCTCCAGAAAAGTCTAGATGAAATCAAGACCGAGAGACACTATATAGCATTCTTCTCCAAAAATTTATAACTGTGTGTTCCGAGGTTTGCGCTAGATTTCAAATGCTAGGCAAAGTCTTGTCCGAAAAACATATTTTAGTCCATTTTGTCGAGGGGTACGAAAATCGCATTGAAAGTCCATATATGAAAATCGAGAACGAGAGACCCTTATAGCATTCTCCTCCAAAATTTTAATTCTGTTTCGGGTTTTCGCGCCAGATTTCAAACACTAGCCATCGTCTTTGTTCGAAAATACGGATTTTCGGTCGATTTTTTGTCGGGTTGGTACGAAAATCGCTCAAAAAGACCACATGAAATCGAGGACAAGATGAACCGCTTATAGCAATCTCTTCTTCTAATTTAATAACTGAGTATACGGTTCCGCCTCAGATTCAAACACTAGCAATGTCTTGTTCAAAAATACAAGATTTCGTTCCATTTTATCGGAGGTACGAAATAACCCGAACAAACCAGATGAAAACGCGGATCAGAGACCCTTTATAGCATCTCTCTAAAATATATAACAGTGTTTCGGATTCCGGGTCATATTTCAAACACTAGCCATCGTCTGGTACGAAAATACGGATTTCAGATCCATTATATTCTACTGTATGAAAATCGTCTGAAAGTCCAGATGAAATCGGAAGACCGGAAGACACGCCTTATAACATTCTTCTCCAAATACGTATATATATTTCAAGAGTACACTGCCCTCTTTCTGGTTCCGAAAATACAGAATATCATCCTTATTTGTCGGGAGTTACGACAAATCGATCCAAACATCCAAATGAAATCGAGCAGACGAGAACCTTATAGCATTCTTCTCCTTAATATATAATCGTTTTTTCAAGTTCCGCATTAGACATTCAAACACTAGCTGTTGTCTGGGTCCGAAATACATATTTCGGTCCATTTTAGTCGATAGGTACAAAAATCGCCTGAAATGTCCATATTGAAATCCAGGACCAGAGACTCTTATAGCATTTTTCTCCTAAATTTGTAATTATGTTTCGTGAAATCCAATTGTTTTTATGTGGTACGAAATCGCCTAAAAGTCTAGATGAAATCGAAGACCGGGAGACCTTATAGCATTCATCTCATAAATATAAACAGTGTTTCTGCTGTCAAATTACAAACAATTGCCATCTTATGTTAGAAATACATATATTGGTCCATTTTTGTCGAGGGTACGAAAATCACCCGAAAGTACAGATAAATCGAGGACGAGAGACAGCATTCTTCTTCTAAATTTTATAAATGTGTTCGGGTTCAGCGCAGATTCAAACACTAACCATCATCTGTTCAAAAAAACAAATATCGGTCCATTTTAGTCGGGTGGCACGAAAATTGCCTAAAATATCCATATGAAATAGAGGACCAAATTTACAACTGCGTACCGGGTCCCTTGTCAGATTTCCCTAAATTTACAACTGCGTTCCGGGTCCCTTGTCAGATTTCACACACTAGCCATCGTCTTGTTCGAAAATACGGATTTCGGTCCATTTTAGTCGAGTGGTATGAAAATTGCCCAAAAAGTCCAGATGATATCGAGGACCGAGAGACCCTTATAGCATTCTTCTCCAAAATTTATAAATTGTGTTTTGGGGTTCCGCTTCCAATTTCAACACCAGCCTCGTGTGTCCTAAAACATAGATTTCGGTCAATTTTTTGTCGAGTGGTACGTAAATCGCCCGAACTGTGCAGATAAAACCCAGGACCGAGAGACCCTTTACAAAGTTCTTCTCCTAAATATACAATAGTGTTTCGCGTTATGCGTCAGATTTCAAACACTAGACATCGTCTTGTTTGCTGAAAATACGGATTTTTGGTCCATTTTTTAAGTGTGGTGCGAAAATCGCCCGAAAAGTCTAGACGAAATCGAGGACCGAGCGACCCTTACATCATTCTTCTCATTAATATATAACAGTGTTTCGGGTTCCCCGTCAGATTTCAAATACTAGTAATCGTTTGGTACGAAAATACAAAATTTGGTCAATTTTTGTTGAGGGGAAGGAAAATCGCCCAAAAAGTCCAGTTAAAATCGAGGACCGAGAGACCCTTATAGCATTCTTCTTCTAAATTTTTTAACTGTGTTTCGGTTTCCATGTTAGATTTCAAACACTACCCATCTTCTGGTTTGAAAATACAGATTTTGGTCCATTTGTGTCGAGGGGTACGAAACTCGCCCGAATAGTCTAGATGAAATCGAGGACCGAGAGACCCTTAAAGCATTCTTCTTCTTCTAAATTGGTAATTGTGTTTTGGGTTCCACGTCAGATTTCAAACACAAGCCATCATTTTGTTCAAAAACACGAAAATCGGTCCATTTTAGTCGGGTGGTACGCAAATCGCCAGAAAAGTCCAGATGAAATCTGACGCGGAACCCGAAACATAGTTATAAATTTAGGAGAAGAATGATATAAGAGTCTCCTGGTCCTCAATTTCATCTGATATTTTCGGGTGATTTCGTACCACTCGACTAAATGGACCCAAAATCGTATTTTTGAACAAAAACAATGACTAGTGTTTGAAATCCGACATGGAACTCGGAACACAGTCGTAAATTTAAGATAAGAATGCTATAAGGGTCTCTCGGTCCTCGATTACATCTGGGCTTTTTAGGCTATTTTCTTACCCCTCGACGAAAAAGGACCGAAATCTATATTTTCGGACCAGACGATGGCAAGTGTTTGAAATCTGGCGCATAACCTAATAACCAGTAATAAATTTTCGGGTGATTTTCGTACCTCCCGACAAAAAATGGACCGAAATCCGTATTTTCGAACAAGACCATGGATAATGTTTGAAATCTGGTGCGTAATCCGAAACAATGTTATAAATTTTGGTGAAGAATGCTACAAGGGTCTCTCGGTCCTCGATTTCATCTGGACTTTTCGGGTAATTTTGATACAATCCAACTAAAATGGACCGAAATCCGTATTTTCGAAAAAAGACAATGGATAGTGTTTTGAAATCTGACGTGGAACCCAAAACACAATTATAAATTTTGGAGAAGAATGCTATAAGGGTCTCCCAGTCCTAGATTTCATCTAGACTTTTTCTAGCGATTTTCGTACCACCCGATTAAAATGCACCGAAATCCGTATTTTCGAACAAGACAATTGTTAGTGTTTGAGATCTGACGTGGGAACCCAAAACACATTTATAAATTTAGAAGACGAATTTTATAAGGGTCTCTCGGTCCTTCGATTTGATCTGACTTTTCGGGTGATTTTCGTTTCCCCTCGAATAAAAAGCACCGAAATATGTATTTTAGGACCAGACGATGGCTTGTATTGATTTCTGATGAAGAATCTAAAACACTGTTATATATTTAGGAAAGAATGCTTTAAGGTTCTCTTGGTCCTCGATTTCTTTTGGACTTTTCGGGAGATTTTCGTTACCACCCGATAAATGGACCGAAATTCGTCTTTTCGA
This sequence comes from Cicer reticulatum, assembly GCA_002896235.1. NCBI lineage: Eukaryota > Viridiplantae > Streptophyta > Magnoliopsida > Fabales > Fabaceae > Cicer > Cicer reticulatum. The sequence goes on from PGWS01018733.1 coordinate 6,120, forward strand.
ACAAGACGATGGGTTGTGTTTGTATCCTGACTCGAAATCCGATACACAGTTATAAATTTAGATGAAGAATGTTATAAGGTTCACCCGGTCCTAGATTTCATCTGGATGTTTCGGGAAATTTTCGTACCCTCGACAAAAATAGACCAAATCTGTATTTTCAGAACACACGATGGCTAGTGTTTGAAATTTGACGCGGAACCCGAATCACAATTATAAATTTATGAGAAGAATGCTTTAGGGGTCATTTGGTCCTCGATTTCATCTGGACTTTTTAGGCGATTTTCGTACCACTCGACAAATATGTACCGAAATTCGTATTGTCGGAGCAGACAATCTTGAAAATCTAACGCATAACCCGAAACTCATTTATAAATTTAGGAGAAGAATGCTGCAAGAATCTTGTTCTCCTCGATTTCATCTGGACTTTTCGGGAAATTTCGTACCACCTCGACAAAAATGGACCAAAAATCTGTATTTCCGGAACAGACGAGGCTAGTGTTGAAATTTGACGCGGAACTTGAAACACACTTAAAAATTTTGGAAAAAAAATGCTATAAGGTCTCTCGGTCATCGATTTCATCTGGACTTTCAAACGATTTTCGTGTCCCTCGACAAAAATGGACTAAAATCTGTATTTTCGGACTGACTTGACTAGTGTTTGAAATATAGCGCAAACTCGAAACATATTTAGAATTTAGCAGAAAGAATGCTATAAGGGTCTCTCGGTCCTCGATTTCATTTGGACTTTTTGTGCGATTTCGTAACACCCAACTAATTGGACCGAAATTCGTATATTCTGACAAAACGATGGCTAATGTTTGAAATATGACGCGGAACCCGAAGCACAGTTATAAATTTTGGAGAAGAATGCTATAAGGATTTCCATGTCATCAATTTCATCTGGACATTTCAGGCGATTTTCGTACCATCGACAAAAAGGGACCGAAGTCTGTATATTCGAAAAAGACTATGGCTAGTGTTTGATATCTGACGTAAGGGTTCTCGTGTCCTAAATTTCATTTGGAACCTTTCAGGCGATTTTCGAACCACCAGACTAAAATGTAACAAAATTCATAATTTTTGGACAAAATGATGGTTAATGTTTGAAATCTGGTGCGACCCAAGACACAGTTATAAAATTTTGAGAAGAATGCTATAAGGGTCTCCCAGTCTTCGATTTCATCTGGACTTTTCGGGCGATTTTCATACCACCTTGTTGGAAAAATATACTTCTTTTGATTAAGAATAAGAGAATTAAGATCAAATCCAACGTATTCAATTTTAATTCCTATATTAACTATGCAAGATTCATACACAAAGTACACAGCGGAAATATTAGAACGCATACAAGCATGAACATGAAAAGTAAAGAGATAAGGGATAGAGAGATTGCACCAAGATTCTATACTGGTTCAGTGTCTATCAGACACGACCTACGTCCAGTCCCGAAATAAAATGATTTCGGCCTTTTTCAATAGAATTTAGAGTGTTTTACAGATGTTCCAGCGCTCCCGGCCTATCAATCTTAAAACTCTCTCTCTATTTCTATTCGGCGACCACTGTATCCCAGAGTTCCTCTACAAACTCTTCCAAGATCACAGTAAACTTCTTCTTGATGAGTCCTCTTAACAACGTAAGATAGCTACCAGTTTCCAAACTGGATTTTCTAAACTTTTCAGTTACAAAGAATTGTATTTTACAAAGAACTAAAGAAGTATCATGAATTTGACTCAATCACTATGTTGGGTTCTCACACAAAAGGTATTTGGGCAATGAATGTTGTGTGGTTGTAAAACGTTTCTCTCAAGGTTGTTCAAAGGTTGTGAAAAGTTTTTCAAAAGTTGTAAAGTTCTTTTTCAAAAGTTGATTGAATCAGCTTATATATATTCAAAGAAAACACCAGGACAATCGATTTTCCTAATCGATTTTATAAGTTTTTAATCGATTTCCTAATCGATTTTCGCAGGTCTTGTTTTTCTTGAATCTTGAACATATAAGCATGAATCGATTTGCCAATCGATTCTTTTAATACATCAATCAGAACTGAAACTATGATTTATCTCCAAATCGATTGAGTAATCGATTATAAGATGTTTTGTTCCAACAACGAGATCAAAACAATCAATTTCTCAGTCGATTTCACAATCACAGTCATAATCGATTTGGCAATGAGCTGAAACCTTCTGTAACTTTAAAAATGAGCTTCAATCGATTCGTCAATCGATTGTGCTGATCACAGTGAATCAGACTTTTGCATCAATCAATTTTCCAATCGCTTGTGTCTGATCAAAGTGGCTCAGGCATAAACGTCAATCAATTTGCCAATCGATTGTGCTTGTTACAGAACCTCAGCTATTTTGAAAAAATCTATTTGCCAATCGATTTAATCAAGTTTGTTCTGATGAATGATTATCTGCAATCGATTGCCTAATCGATTGCTTCAAATTTGGAGTTTAATAAAACTAAATCAATTGATGTCCCAATCGATTTGTTGCATCACATAACTTATTTCTGATTTAAAACTTGGTCACAATCGATTTTGTCAATCGATTGATTCCATAACTGGTTGTTCTGTGACTTGCTAAATCGATTGCTTAATTGGGATTGCTCAATCGATTGTCCTATCGATTAATGTTATCCCAGAACTCAGGTTTCACCAAAAACATTTAACCAATCGATTGTGTTTATGAAAGCACTTGTTCTGAGTCAGACAATCGATTTCATCAATTGCTATTATTGTTGATTGATTTATATTCGTGGGAAAGGCTTAAGTGTGAGGACCATAGTGATTAGTCTACTAAACTTAATTGCTATGACACCTAATAACACTATACATTTGGTCTTTCAAAGTGCATCCTCCATCTTTGGTTGATTCCTTGAGTTGCAAGGCTATTGTTCCAAGTGTGTGGTGTCTTCTTGTTTGCCTGAAATATTTCTCATTCAAAACATTAGATCAATCAAATATTTCATATGTACTGTGTGTTTGGGAATTAAATAAAAAAAACATGATCAGGGAAGCTCATGCTTACAAACTCCCCCTTTTTGATTTAATGACAATACACAGTTTTAACATTGAGATTATTTTAAAATCTCCCCCTGAGATTTTGGAATGTTATGATACACTTCAACAACATCAGTACCAAAAGTATCAAAGTGCAAACAGGGTACAATGTTGTGTATCAGAATACATTTTATGAGAGCAATATGCATTGTATCATAGTAGAATTACATCAGATCACAAGTTAGCATATATATCATATTATAGCATTATGATATCAGAGCATATGTAGCATATCAGATCATATGGAATCAGTATTGCATATACATACATCAGAGCAATATATGATCAGCATGTAAAATATCAGAGCAAATAATCACAAGTTAAATCAATCTCCCCATTTTGTCAATTTAATACAAAAAGAAAAAAAAAACAAGAGAATTGATTAAACGAAACAAAGAGATATATACATAAAAAAATAAACAAATTACAAAGACAGCAAATTAAGAGGAGTACAAGAGCATGACAGACAACAAAGACACTAAACCCTAAACAACGAATCTAGGGTTGATCCCCATTATTACCAGCAGGAGAAGGAGAGACCGTTGTATTAACCTCAGCAGGTGTCTCCTCCCATTGAGGATCAGATCCATCTAAGTTGACTTGGTTTGGATCTTCGGTTGATTGCCGTCCAAATCTCCGCAATGTCTTCAAAGACATTTTGAGCCCCAAGTGCTCCTGAAATAGCATCCACATCCTGAACCACAGAGTTCAAAGTTGATTAGAGCTTTCGAAGAGAGGCTTCCACTCTTTCGTTGTGGACAGCTTGAATCTTCATGAACTCCAGCAGCTTCGTCATAATGTCAGGAAGATGCTTCAGCTGATGCAGGTGGTTGGGCACTCGCTTGGGCTTGATCAGCACTGGATTGTGCGATGATCAGCAGTAGATGGAGCTCTTGTCATACTCCATTAATGTGTCGCAGCTGCATTTGGTTCACAGTTGATTCACCAAATGTCAGTGTGGTTTTGAGAGAGATTCTTCATTGGCTAGAGACACCTTGAAATGCCTCAGAATCTTCGTCACACTTGGGATAGGGTAGGATGTGCTTTCCTTGTGCTGACTCCATCATGTTCAGCAGCACTATCCACGCCCAGCTCATCCTGAGCTCTTTGTACAGCCCCCACAGCAGGATAATATCCAGCCGCTGTACAACCGCATGATTCCAGCTCTAGGTACTAACATCCTTGTTAGCACGTACATGAGCATCCGGTGCTCAACCTTCATCTGGCCTGTTGGAAGAGAAACCTTCTCAACAAAGTCGTCGATCATTAGCTCCTTAGTTGCCGCATGCTTGTCTATTGAAGTTTCCCAACCTTCATCATCAGGAGCATCTTGTGCTCAACCATCAATGGTGTACCCATAAAATGGTAAACCAGTTAACTTGGAAAAGTCCTCAAAAGTCATTGCGATATTTTTACCTTTGACTTCAGCAGCAAAGCCAGTCTTGGTTAGAATGAAGGTGGAGTAAAAAGCACGTATCAACTTCGGATAAACTTCCAGTGAGAAGGAGAGGAAATCTTCTAGTCGATGAAACATCAAATGATTTTGAAAAGTAAAACCATTTGTATCAAAAAAATGTGAAATCCAATGTTCTGGCTTCTTGGATTTTTCTCTTTAAAAAGAATCAAGAAGAGACTTGCCTTCCACTTGTTTGTCCTTTGAAGGCTGAACCTTCTTTGGTGGAGATGAAGGCTTCTTCTTCTTCTGGGTGGCTCCCTTCATAGCATCACCCATTAATTTCTGTTTGAGGAGCCTTCCTCTTCTTGCTTGGTTCCTGAGTGGTGGGCAACAGCTTTGCCTTTTATCCTTGGCCAACACTTTATGGGTAGGAATCGAAACACGTTTAGCTGGAGGTGAGGGAGGTGGAGGAGGTGAAGGTGAAAGTGTTCTTCCACTTGATTGCCCAATCGATTATTTTTCACTTCTGGGTTTACCAAATCGATTGCCCAATCGATTAGGTTAACGTGGTTCAAAAAAGCATCCGTTACACCCACTATAACGGCTATAAATTTTTCTCAACGGACATATTGTCAATCGATTTATAAAATATTTTGTAACTTATCCTTCTTTACTAAATCGATGTCCAAATCGATTGCCTCCTATGTTCAGAAATCTTCAAAACGCAACATCGATTCCCAAATCGATTGATATAAGTTCAGGTCCAAACCAAAGTTGATCCAATCGATGCTCGGGTTTGAGTCTGAAAAACTTCTCAAATTTGTAGATGACTTGACCAAACAATCGATTATCCAATCGATTCTTTAAACACATTTCCAAATATATAATCGATTTACCAATCGATTGAGGTAAAGCAAATTTCAGCAATCTGGCTTCTGAGATGTGATCAATCGATTACAAAATCGATTTCAGTGATAGTGACATAGAGAAATAAACATTAAGTACCAAAACAAATCGATTTAGCAATCGATTATCGTGTTTCCAAATTACCAAATTTAAAACACTATGCATCATAAATCGATTATACAATCGATTAGGTAATGCATTTTTCCTATCTGGCCACAAGATAATCAATGTAGCAATCGATTGTTGCATATGGATCAGATTTCATTGAGATCAATAATGCCAAGTTTCATTCTTATAAAGAAGAAACTGTCCTTGGGCAGGCCTTTGGTGAAAAATGTCAGCCAACTGCTCAGTTGTATTGAAATATTTCCAACTTAATCTTACCCTGTTGGTATTGGTCTCTAATGAAGTGATGCCTAAATCTCTATGTGCTTTAGTCCTAGAATGCATGATAGGGGTCTTAGTGATAATTAATAGCACTAGTATTATCACACATAATGGGGACTACTCCTAATCAACACCAAAATCTAAGAGTGTGTTGCTGCATCCATAAGAATCTGTGAACAACAGCCACCAGCTGCTACATACTCAGCTTCAGAGTTAAGAGTGCACACTTTTGTTTCTTGCTATGCCAAGAAACAGAGAGTTCCCTATAGTTGCAAAGTACCAGATGTACTCTTTCTGTCCAATTTGCCTCCAGCAAAATCAGAATCAGAATCAGAATAACCAACTAGAGTACAAGTAGATCCCTTAGGATACCACAAACCTAGGATTTGGTTCCCATGAGATATCTAAAAACCCTCTTAACTTGCACTAAGGTGGGATTCTTTGGATTGGCTTGGTATCTAGCACACATGCACACACTAAACATGATATCGTCCTACTAGCTGTTAGGTAAAGTAAGGATCTATTAACTTCTAAACACAGTCACATCTACAGGTTTACCTTCATCATCTTTATCATAGTAGAAGGCTTAAAAGATCATTCAGTTCTGGTTTGACTTAGAAAATTACCATTTCTTGCTTGTTTGATTTGAAATCCCAAGAGTAAGTCAATTCTCCCATATGGACATTTTCAATCTACCTTTCATGTATTTTCAAAATCTGTCAAAGCTTATCATTTGTTTGATCCAATATTATGTCATCAACATAAATGTACCAAAATAGAATGTATTTTCCTTGGTACTTTAATGAAAAGTGTCTTTCCACTTTCCCATTGGAAAAATTTTCTTGTAGAGAAATTGTCAGCTTGTCATACCAACCTCTTGGCGCTTGTTTTCAAGCCATGAGGGCTTTTTTGTCAGTTAAACACATTGATTTGGAGCTTAGGAATCTTCAACACAGGGGTGTTTGACTTCACAAAACTTCCTTCCGGATGTCTCCATTTAAAAAGGCACTTTTAACATCCATTTGATAAAGTTTAAAGTCCATTATACATGCATAAGCAAGCAGGATTCTAATGGCTTCTAGTCTAGCTACTGGGCCATAGGTTTCATCATAGTCTATTCCCTCTTCTTGGTTGTAACCCTTGGCCACTAACCTAGCTTTATTCCTAGTAATAACACCATTCTCATCCATTTTGTTTCTGAACACCCACCTAGTTCCTATGACATGTTTATTCTCTGGTTTCGGAACTAGACTCCACACTTGGTTTCTCTCAAATTGATTGAGCTCCTCTTGCATGGCTACTATCCATTCATGGTCCATAAGAGCTTCCTTAATGTTTTTGGGTTCTATTTGAGAAACAAAGGCAGTAAGGTTGCAAAATTCTCTAAGGGATTTTCTGGTTGAAACTCCTTTTGAGATCTCTCAAATAATGTTGCCTATGGGATGGTTTTTGGTAAAATTCCATTCTTTGGGTAAATCATCTTCCCTAATAGGTTCTACACAGTCAAGGTTGGTTGGAGGTACAGGTTCACTAGGTTATATTGGTTTAGATTCTACAATATCATCCAATGAGTTACCAACTATAGAAGGAGTTTTGTTCAGGTTTTCAGCAAACAATTCATCAAACTTTACATGAACTGACTCCTCTATAGTTTTGGTTCTTTTATTGTAGATTCTATAAGCTTTACTAGACTGGGAATAACCTAGAAAGATACCCTCATCTGCCTTATGATCAAACTTACCTAGATGTTCTTTGCCATTGTTTAACACAAAGCACTTACACCCAAAGACCCTAAAGTAAGATATGTTAGGTTTTCTACCCTTGTATAACTCATAGGGAGTCTTTCTAAGTATAGGCCTAATAAGAACCCTATTCACTACATGAGTGGCAGTGTTTATGGCATCAGCCCAAAAGTATTTAGGAAGGTTAGAGTCCTTAAGCACGGTCTTAGCTAGTTCCTCTAAGGATCTATTCTTCCTTTCTACTACTCCATTTTGCTGTGGAGTTCTAGGGGCTGAATATATGTGTTGGATACCATGATGTTCACAGTAGGTTTGAAAAGAATCATTTTGGAATTCACCTCCATAATCACTTTTAATGGATATGATTTTCTAGTTATTCTCATTTTGAATCAAAGTAGCAAATTTCTTAAAAGTTGAGAATGCCTCACTCTTGTGAGTCAGAAAATATGTCCATGTGAACCTAGTGTAATCATCTACCAGCACATACCCATATAGGTTTCCTCCAAAACTTCTAACTTGAGATGGACCAAAAAGATCCATATGTACTAACTGTAAGACCCTATTGGTTTGAACTAAGTCTATAGGGGGGAAAGAACACTTAACTAGCTTACTCCTCTCACAGGAGTCACATAACCTATCCTTAGAAAACTTCCTATTTGGGAGACCTAGGACTAACTGCTTTCTAACTAGTCTATTCAAGTGATCCATATGAATATGGGCCACTCTCTTATGCCACAGCCAGTTCTCATCAGCATTAGATAATAAGCAACATATATCATTTGCAGGTAAGGAATCAAAATCGATCATGTAAATATTGTTAACTCTTTTACCTGTCAATTTCATACCTTTAACTTCCTTATGCTCAAGTGTGCAACTCATAGAGGTAAAATGTACTTTGAATCCCTTGTCACACAGCTGGCTGATACTTAACAAGTTGTGCTTTAGATCCTTGACATACAGAACATCTTTAATCACTGTAGA
>PGWS01018734.1:0-21056 GCA_002896235.1 Cicer reticulatum
TTGTTGGAAAAATATACTTCTTTTGATTAAGAATTAAGAGAATTAAGATCAAATCCAACGTATTCATTTAATTCTTATAACTATGCAGTTCATACACAAAGTAACACAGCGGGAATATTGAACGCATAAAGATTGACCATGAAAAGTAAGAAGAATAAGGGATAGAGAGATTGCACCAAGATTTTATACTGGTTCAGTCGTCTATCAGACGACCTACGTCCAGTCCCGATAAAAAATGATTCGGCCTTTTTCAATAGAATCTTAGAGTGTTTTACAGATGTTCCAGCGCTCCCGGCCTATCAATCTTAAAACTCTCTCTCTATTCTATTCGGCGACCACTGTATCCAGAGTTCCTCTACAAACTCTTCCAAGATCACAGTTAAAACTTCTTCTTGATGAGTCCTCTTAACAACGAAGATAGCTACCAGTTTCCAACTGGATTTTTCTAAACTTTCAGTTACAAGAATTGTGTATTACAAAGAACTAAAGAAGTATCATGAATTTGACTCAATCACTATGTTGGTTCTCACACAAAAGGTATTTGGGCAATGAATGTTTGTGTGGTTGTAAAACGTTTCTCTCAAGGTTGTTCAAAGGTTGTGAAAAGTTTTTCAAAAGTTGTAAAAGTTCTTTTTCAAAAGTGATTGAATCAGCTTATATATATTCAAAGAAAACACCAGGACAATCGATTTCCTAATCGATTTTATAAAGTTTTAATCGATTTCCTAATCGATTTTCGCAGGTCTTGTTTTTCTTGAATCTTGAACATATAAGCATGAATCGATTTGCCAATCGATTCTTTTAATACATCAATCAGAACTGAAACTATGATTATCTCCAAATCGATTGAGTAATCGATTATAGATGTTTTGTTCCAACAACGAGATCAAAACAATCAATTTCTCAGTCGATTTCACAATCACAGTCATAATCGATTTGGCAATGAGCTGAAACCTTTCTGTAACTTAAAAATGAGCTTCAATCGATTCGTCAATCGATTGTGCTGATCACAGTGAATCAGACTTTTGCATCAATCAATTTTCCAATCGCTTGTGTCTGATCAAAGTGGCTCAGGCATAAACGTCAATCAATTTGCCAATCGATTGTGCTTTGTTACAGAACCTCAGCTATTTTTGAAAAAATCTATTTGCCAATCGATTTAATCAAAGTTTGTTCTGATGAATGATTATCTGCAATCGATTGCCTAATCGATTGCTTCAAATTTGGAGTTTAATAAAACTAAATCAATTGATGTCCCAATCGATTTGTGCATCACATAACTTATTTCTGATTTTAAAACTTGGTCACAATCGATTTGTCAATCGATTGATTCCATAACTGGTTGTTTCTGTGACTTGCTAAATCGATTGCTTAATGGATTGCTCAATCGATGTCCTATCGATTAATGTTATCCCAGAACTCAGGTTTCACCAACAAACCAATTAACCAATCGATTGTTTAGTGAAAAGCACTTGTTCTGAGTCAGACAATCATTCATCAATTGCTTTATTGTTTGATTGATTTATATTCATGCAAGGCTTTATGTGTGAGACCATAGTGATTAGTCTACTAAACTTATGGCTATGACACCTATAACACTATACCATTTTGTGTCTTATCTCAAGGCATCCTCCATCTTTGGTTGATTCCTTGAGTTGCAAGCTATTGTTCCAAGTGTGTGGTTGTCTTCTTGTTTGCCTGAAATATTTCTCAATTCAAAACTTGATTCAATCACATATATTCATAGTACTGTTGTTTGGGAATTAAATAAAAAAACATGATCAGGGAAAGGCTCTGCTTACATACCCCCCCTTTGATAATGAACAATATACACAGTTTTAACATTGAGTTATTTTAAAATCTCCCCCTGAGTTTGGAATGTATGATACACTTCAACAACATCAGTACCAAAAGTAATCAAAGTGCAAACAGGGTTACAAGTTGTGTATCAGAATACATTTTATGAGAGCGACATATGCATTGTTCATAGGTAGATTACATCAGATCACAAGTTAGCATATATATCATATTTATAGCATTATGATATCAGAGCATATGTAGCATATCAGATCATATGGAATCAGTTTTGCATATACATACATCAGAGTAAAATATATGATCAGCATGTAAAAATATCAGAGCAAATAATCACAAGTTAAATCAATCTCCCCATTTTGTCATTTAATACAAAAAGGAAAAAACAAGAGAATTGATTAAACGAAACAAAAGATATATACATAAAAAAAATAAACAAATTACAAAGACAGCAAATTAAGAGGAGTACAAGAGCATGACAGACAACAAAGACACTAAACCCAAACAACGAATCTAGGGTTGATCCCATTATTACCAGCAGGAGAAGGAAGACCGTTGTATTAACCTCAGCAGGTGTCTCCTTGTGGTCCTCCCATGAGGATCAGATCCATCTAAGTTGACTTGGCTTGGATCTTCGGTTGATTGCCGTCCATATCTCCGCAATGTCTTCAAAAGACATTTTGAGCCCAAAGTGCTCCTGAATAGCATCCACATCCTGAACCACAGAGTTCAAAGTTGATTAGAGCTTTCGAGAGAGGCTTCCACTCTTCGTTGTGGGCAGCTTGAATCTTCATGAACTCCAGCAGCTCGTCATAATGTCAGAAGATGCTTCAGCTGATGCAGGTGGTTGGGCCACTCGCTTTGGGCTTGATCAGCACTGGATTGGTGCATGATCAGCAGTAGATGGAGCTCTTGTCCATACTCCATTAATGTGTCGCAGCTGCATTTGGTTCACAGTTTGATTCACCAAATGTCAGTGTGGTTTTGAGAGATTCTTCATTGGGCTAGAGACACCTTGAAATGCCTCAGAATCTTCGTCACCACTGGGGATTAGGGTAGGATGTGTTTCCTGTGTGCTGAACTCAGCCATCATGTTCAGCAGCACTATCCCACGCCCAGCTCATCCTGAGCTCTTTGTACAGCCCCCACAGCAGGATAATATCCAGCCGCTGTACAACCGCATGATTTTCCAGCTCTAGGTACTAACATCCTTGTTAGCACGTACATGACCATCCGGTGCTCAACTTCATCTGGCCTGTTGGAAGAGAAACCTTCTCAACAAGTCGTCGATCATTAGCTCCTTAGTTGCCGCATGCTTGTCTATTGAAGTTTCCCAACCTTCATCATCAGGAGCATCTTGTGCTCAACCATCAATGGTGTACCCATAAAATGGTAAACCAGTTAACTTGGAAAAGTCCTCAAAAGTCATTGCGATCTTTTTACCTTTGACTTCAGCAGCAAAGCCAGTCTTGGTTAGAATGAAGGTGGAGTAAAAAGCACGTATCAACTTCGGATAAACTTCCAGTGAAAAGGAGAGGAAATCTTCTAGTCCATGAAACCATCAATGATTTTGAAAAGTAAAACCATTTGTATCAAAAAATGTGAAATCCAATGTTCTGGCTTCTTGGATTTTCTCTCTTTAAAAAGAATCAGGAAGAGACTTGCCTTCCACTTGTTTGTCCTTTGAAGGCTGAACCTTCTTTGGTGGAGATGAAGGCTTCTTCTTCTTCTGGGTGGCTCCCTTCATAGCATCACCCATTAATTTTTCTGTTTGAGGAGCCTTCCTCTTCTTGCTTGGTTCCTGAGTGGTGGCTACAGCTTTGCCTTTATCCTTGGCCAACACTTTATGGGTAGGAATCGAAACACGTTTAGCTGGAGGTGAGGGAGGTGGAGGAGGTGAAGGTGAAAGTGTTCTTCCACTTTGATTGTCCAATCGATTATTTTTCACTTCTGGGTTTACCAAATCGATTGCCCAATCGATTAGGTTAACGTGGTTCAAAAAAGTATCTGTTACACCCACTCCAACGGCTATAATTTTTCTCAACGGACATATTGTCAATCGATTTATAAAACGATTTTGTAACTTATCCTTCTTTACTAAATCGATGTCCAAATCGATTGCCTCATATGTTCAGAAATCTTCAAAACGCAACATCGATTCCCAAATCGATTGATATAAGTTCAGGTCCAAACCAAAGTATGATCCAATCGATGCTCGGGTTTGAGTCTGAAAAACTTCTCAAATTTGTTAGATGACTTGACCAAACAATCGATTATCCAATCGATTCTTTTAAAACATTTTCCAAATATATAACGATTTTACCAATCGATTGAGGTAAAGCAAATTTCAGCAATCTGGCTTCTGAGATGTGATCAAATCGATTACAAAATCGATTCCAGTTGATAGTGACATAGAGAAAATAAACATTAAGTACCAAACAAATCGATTTAGCAATCGATTATCGTGTTCCAAAATTACCAAATTTAAAACACTATGCATCATAAATCGATTATACAATCGATTAGGTAATGCATTTTTCCTATCTGGCCACAAGATAATCAATGTAGCAATCGATTGTTGCATATGGATCAGATTTCATTGAGATCTAATAATGCCAAGTTTCATTCTTATAAAGAAGAAACTGTCCGTTGGGCAAGGCCTTGGTGAAAATGTCAGCCAACTGCTCACGTGTATTGAAATATTCCAACTTAATCTTACCCTGTTGGTATTGGTCTCTAATGAAGTGATGCCTAATCTCTATGTGCTTAGTCCTAGAATGCATGATAGGGTTCTTAGTGATATTAATAGCACTAGTATTATCACACATAATGGCCACTACTCCTAAGAATCAACACCAAAACTAAGAGGTGTGCTGCATCCAAAGAATCTGTGAACAACAGTACCAGCTGCTACATACTCAGCTTCAGCAGTTAATGAGTGCAACACTGTTTTGTTCTGCTATGCCAGAAACAAGAGAGTTCCCTAGTAGTTGGCAAGTACCAGATGTAAACTTTCTGTCCAATTTGCTCCAGCAAATCAGAATCAGAATCAGTTAATAACCAACTAGAGTACAGTAGATCCCTTAGGACTTACCACAAACCTAGATTTTTGTGTTCCCATGTGATATCTAAAACCCTCTTAACTGCATCTAAGGTGGGATTTCTTGTGATTGGCTCTTGGTATCTAGCACACATGCACAGACTAAACATGATATCTGGTCTTAGCTGGTAGGTAAGAGTAAGGATCCTATTAAACTTCTAAACAACAGTCACATCTACGAGGTTTAGCCTTCTCTACTCTTTATCTAAGTAGCGGCGTAAAAGATCATTGGGCAGTATTTGGTTTGACTTAGGAAAATACCCATTCTTGCCTTTGTTTGATTGAAATCCCAAGAAGTAAGTCAATCTCTCCATCATGGACATTTCAAATCTACCTTTCATTGTATTTTCAAAATCTTTACAAAGCTTATCATTTGTTGATCCAATATTATGTCATCAACATAAATTTGTACCATAGATGTCTTTTCCTGTCTTTTAATGAAAAAGTGTCTTATCCACATTTCCCATTGAAATTTTCTTGGTAAAGGGAAATGCTCAGCTTGTCATACCACCTCTTGGAGCTTGTTTCAAGCCATAGAGGGCTTTTGTCAGTTTAAACACATGATTTGGGAGCTTAGGATCTTCATAACCAGGTGTTTGACTCAAAAAACTTCCTCCTGGATGTCTCCATTTAAAAAGGCACTTTTAACATCCATTGATAAAGTTTAAAGTCCATTATACATGCATAGCAAGCAGGATTCTAATGGCTTCTAGTCTAGCTACTGGGCCATAGGTTTCATCATAGTCTAATTCCCTCTTCTTGGTTGTAACCCTTGGCCACTAACCTAGCTTTTATTCCTAGTAATAACACCATTCTCATCCATTTTGTTTCTGAACACCCACCTATCCTATGACATGTTTATCTTTTGGTTTCGGAACTAGATCCACACTTGGTTTCTCTCAACTGTTGAGCTCCTCTTGCATGGCTACTATCCATTCATGTCCATAAGAGCTTCCTTAATGTTTTTGGGTTTCTATTTGAGAACAAAAGGCAGTAAGGTTGCAAATTCTCTAAGGGATTTTCTGGTTGAAACTCCTTTTGAGGATCTCTCAAATAATGTTGTCTATGGGATGGTTTTTGGTAAAACTTTCCATTCTTTGGGTAATCATCTTCCCTAATAGGTTCTACACAGTCAAGGTGGTTTGGAGTATAGGTTCACTAGGTTCTATTGGTTTAGATTCTACAATATCATCCATGAGTTACCAACTATAGAAGGAGTTTTGTTCAGGTTTTCAGCAAACAATTCATCAAAACTTACATGAACTGACTCCTCTATAGTTTTGGTTCTTTTATTGTAGATTCTATAAGCTTTACTAGACTGGGAATAACCTAGAAAGATACCCTCATCTGCCTTAGGATCAAACTTACCTAGATGTTCTTTGCCATTGTTTAACCAAAGCACTTACACCCAAAGACCCTTAAAGTAAGATATGTTAGGTTTTCTACCCTTGTATAACTCAGAGGGAGTCTTCTAAGTATAGGCCTAATAAAGAACCCTATTCACTACATGAGTGGCAAGTGTTTATGGGATCAGCCCAAATGCTTTTGGAAGGTTAGAGGTCCTTAAGCACGGTCCTAGCTAGTTCCTCTAAGGATCTATTCTTCCTTTCTACTACTCCATTTTGCTGTAGAGTTCTAGGCTGAATATATGTGTTGGATACCATGATGTTCACAGTAGGTTTGAAAAGAATCATTTTGGAATTCACCTCCATGATCACTTTTAATGGATATGATTTTCTAGTTATTCTCATTTTGAACCAAAGTAGAAAATTTCTTAAAAGTTGAGAATGCCTCACTCTTGTGAGTCAGAAATATGTCCATGTGAACCTAGTGTAATCATCTACCCAGCACATACCCATATAGGTTCCCTCCAAAAACTTCTAACCTGAGATGAACCAAAAAGATCCATATGTACTAACTGTAAGACCCTACTGGTTTGAACCAAGTCTATAGGGGGGAAAGAAGATTAACTAGCTTACTCCTCTCACAGGAGTCACATTAACCTATCCTTAGAAAAACTTCCTATTTGGGAGACCTAGGACTAACTGCTTACTAACTAGTCTATTCAAGTGAATCCATATGAATATGGGCCACTCTCTTATGCCACAGCCAGTTCTCATCAGCATTAGATAATAAGCAACATATATCATTTGCAGGTAAGGAATCAAAATCTATCATGTAAATATTGTTAACTTTTACCTGTCAATTTCATACCTTAACTTCCTTATGCTCAAGTGTGCAACACATAGAAGTAAAATGTTACCTGGAATCCCTTGTCACACAGATTGGCTGATACATAACAAGTAGTGCTTTACGATCCTTGACATACAGAACATCTTTAATCACTTTAGAAACCAAAATGGATGAGAATGGTGTAATTACTAGGAATAAAGCTAGTTAGTGGCCCAAGGGTTACAACCAAGAAGAGGTAATAGACTATTGATGAAACCTATGCCCCCAGTAGCTAGACTAGAAGCCATTAGAATCCTGCTTGCTTATGCATGTATGATGGACTTTAAACTTTATCAAATGGATGTTAAAGTGCCCTTTTAAATGAGACATCCAAGAGGAAGTCTTTGTGAGTCAAACACCTGGTTTTGAAGATCCTAAGCTTCCAAATCATGTGTTTAAATTGACAAAAGCCCTTTATGGCTTGAAACAAGCTCCAAGAGCTTGGTATGAAAAGCTAAGCCATTTCCTCTTACAAGAAAAAGTTTCAAGGGAAATGTAGATAGACCATTTTTCATCAAAAGACAAGGAAAATACATTCTATTGGTCCAAATTTATGTTGATGACATAATCTTTGGATCAACAAACAATAAGCTTTGCAAAGAATTTGAAAAATACAATGAAAGGAAAATTTGAAATGTCCATGATGGCGAGAATTAACTTACTTCTTGGGATTTCAAATTAAGCAAAGCAAGAATGGCATTTGCCTAGTCAAACCAAATACTGTAATGATCTTTTAAGGAAGTTTGGTTTTGAGACAGTTTAAATCCATTGATACACCTATGAGTCAAGCTTGCCATTTAGATAGAGATGAGAAAGGAAGAAAACTATAGATGTGACTGTGTTTTAGAGACATGGATTGGATCCTTACTATACCTATAGCTAGTAGACCAGACATTATGTTTAGTGTGTGCATGTGTGCTGCTAGATACCAAGCCAATCCAAAGAATCCCATCTAAGTGCAGTCAAAAGGGTTTTTAGATATCTCATAGGAACCAAAAATCTAGGTTTTTGGTATCCTAATGGATCTACTTGCACTCTAGTTGGTTATTCTGATTCTGATTTGCTGGCTGCAAATTGGACAGAAAGAGTACATCTGTACTTGCCAACTACTAGGGAACTCTTGTTTCTTGGCATTAGCAAGAAACAAAACAGTGTTTGCACTCTCAACTGCTGAAGCTGAGTATGTAGTTGCTGGTAGCTGTTGTGCACAAATTTTATGGATTACAGCAACAACCTCTCTGATTTTGGTGTTGATCTAGGTACAGTGCCCATCATGTATGATAATACTAGTGCTATTAATATTCACTAAGAACCCTGTCATGCATTCTAGAACAAGCATATAAAGATTCGGCATCACTTCATTAGAGATAAATATCAACAGGTAAGGATCGAGCTTGATATGTCAATACAAACTGATCAGTTGGCTGGACATTTTCACCAAAGCCTTGCCAAGACATGTTCTTCTTTATTAGAATGAAACTGGTATTATAGATCTCAATAAAATCTGATCCATATGACACAATCGATTGCTACATCGATTATCTTGTGGCCAGATAGGAAAACTGCATTACAAAATCGATGTGTATAATCAATTTATGATGCACAGTGTTTGGAAATTGTTAATTTGGAAACACGATAATCGATTGCATAATCGATGTTTGGTACTTAGTGTTTTCATTCCTCTATGTCACAATCACTGGAATCGATTTTTCATATCTCAGAAGTCAGATTTGCGAAGGTTACTTTACCTCAATCGATTGGGAAATCGATTATAGATTTGTAAAATCTTTTAAAGAATCGATTGAAGAATCGATTATTTGGATAAGACTCCACAAATTTGAGATGTTTTCAAACCTCAAACCCGAGCATCGATTGGGGAATCGATTGGATCACTTTGTTTTGGACCTACACTTATGTGAATCGATTTGGAAATCGATGTTGAGATTTGAAGTTTTATGAACTCATGGGGAAATCGATTCAGAAATCGATTTACAAGATGTCCGTTGAGAAAAATTATAGCGTTGGAAGTGGGCTGTAACAGATACTTCTCAAAACAACGGTAACCTAATCAATGGGCAATCGATTTGGTAAACCCAGAAGTGAAAAAACAAACCGATTGGGAAATCGATTCTGAACAGTTCTATAACAAATCCTAAATCGATTTCTCAACCCATTTACACCATAACTCATATTTCACTCATCCAACTTCAAATTTTTTCATGCATCTAATCATTCTCAGTCAATCATCACAACAATCTTCGATCTACAAACTACAATGGCACGCATTAACAAAACTGCAAGGCGTCCATCAACTTCATCTAAATCAATTTCACTAGATTCATCTTCTACATCAAGTGGAAAGAACACCTTCACCTCCACCTCCTTCTCTCCAGCCCAAAGAGTTTGATACCTACACACAAGGTATTGGCTAAGGGCAAGGGAAAGACTGTTGCTACCTCTCAAGAACCTACTAAAATGAGGAAAGCTCAGCCAACTGAGAAACTTATGGGGGATGCTATGAAGGGAGCTACCCAGAAGAAGAAGAAGACTTCTCCTCAACCAAAGAAGGTTCTGCCTTCTAAAGAAAAATCCAAGAGGCGAGAACTTTGGATTTCACATATTTTGATTCAAATGGTTTTACATTCCAATCTTGCTCTCTGGAAATTTACCCAAAGTTAATTAGAGCTTTTTATTCTACTTTCAAGCTCACAAAAACTGGGTTTGCTGCTGAAGTAAAAGGCAGAGAATATCAATGACTTTTGAGGAATTCTCTAAGCTGACGAGTTTACCATTCTATGGGCAAACCGTTGATGGATAAGAGAAGAAGCTGACTCTGATGATGAAGGATGGGGAATCATCATTGGACAGGCATGCGTCATACAGGACCTGATGATCGAAGGTTTTGTTGAGAAGGTATCCCTCCCAACGGGTCAAATGAAGGTTCATCACCGTATGCTCATGTACGTGCTAACTCGAATGTTAGTACCTCGAACCTGGCAATTCACGCAGTTGTACAGCGGCTGGATATCATCCTGCTATGGGGACTGTACAAGGAGCTCAGGATGAGCTGGGCTTGGATCGTGCTGCTGATATGGATCGAATCAACACAAGGCAAGCACCTGCTCCCCTATCCCCCAACTGGTTATGAAGATTCTGAGGCATTTCAAGGTGTTTTATGGATCTGGTCAAAACCACCCTTCACATTTGGTGAATCCATAGTTAACCAAATGCAAGTGAAGCGCATCAACGACATATGGACTAGAGCTCAACCGTCTACTGAACAAGTGCAGCCAACTGCATAACAAGCTGAGCAGTCAACGCACATTCTGTGATCTTGATGAAGCTGCTGGGAATTTATGGAGATTCAAGTTGCTCATAACGCCAAAGAGTAGAGGCATCTCTCAAGACTCTCCCAAGGCATCGCTTGTTTCCGTCACTCAGGATGTAGCTGCAATACAAGAACATCTAGGCCTTAAGATGTCATTTGAAGATATTGCCAGAATAGGCCGACAAGCAAACCGAAGATCCAAACCCACCCAACCTAGATAGCTCTGAACCTAATGAGGAGGAGACACTTGCTGAGGTTAATACAGCAGTCTCTCCTTCTCCGCTGATAATAATGAGGAACAACCCTAGATTAGTTGACTAGGTTTGGTTTCTTTGTTGATTTTGTCATGTTCTAGTATTTTTTTGAATGCTGTTTTGTATTTTTTTGTGTATATATCTTTGTTTCTTTTGTTTATTTAACTCTCTCTTGTAATTCTTTTTGTATTAAATGACAAAAGGGGAGATTGGTTTAACTTGATATTACTTACATGATTGATATTCAAATTGAACTTATATGCTCTGAACTGGACTTATAATTTTTTATCATGAAATGCTCTGATATATGATCTGATATGCTTTGATATCATAATGCTATGATATGATATTGCTGATATGATATTAGCTCTGATGAGAATATTGCCCTGTTTAAATGCCAACTTGTGATATCTGATACATTGCATTCTGATACATAATAACGTACCCTGTTTGTACTTTGATAACATGTTGTGCTACCATTTTTTTTAAATGTATCATACATTCCAAAACTCGGGGGAGATTTTAAAACAATCTCAAGGAATAAACTGTGTGTTTGTCATTAAATCAAAAAGGGGGAGTTTGTAAGTCATTAGCTTCCAGATCAAGTTTTTTGATTTAATTCCCAATAACAACATAGTACATATGAATATTTGATTGATCTTAATAATTTGAATTGAGAAACATTTCAGGCAAATAAGCAGACACCTACACTTGGAACAAAAGCTTGCAACTCAAGGAATCAACCAAAGTTGGAGGATATGCTTGTGAAAATAGATGCAAATATATGTTTGTGTAATTAGGTGTCATAGCAGTTAGCTTAGTAGACTAATCATTATGTTCTCATACATAAGTCTTTGCCAATGAATATAAATCAATCGACTAATAAGTCAATTGATGAATCAATTGGGCAATCGATTGTCTGACTCAGAACAAGAGTTTTCACTACATGAATCGATTGGGAAATCGATTGGTTAAAGGTTTTTAGTGAAACCTGAGTTCTGGGCTTAATCCAATCAATTGGACAATCGATTGGGACATCAATTGAGCAATCGATTTTGCAAATCGCAGAAACAACCATTTATTGAAACAATCGATTGACAAATCGATTGTGACAATTTTTAAATCAGGAATGGTTTTGTGATCCAACAAATCGATTGGGACATCAATTTAATTAGAATACCTTAAACTACAAGTTTGTGGCAATCGATTAGGCAATCGATTGTAGTTAATCATTTATCAGAACCACTTTGAATAATTGATTGCGCCCACATAGGATTTTGTCAAAATAGCTGAGGTTTGTAACAAGCACAATCGATGGCAAATCAATTGATGTAAATGTCTGAGTTATTTGATCAGCACAATCGATTGGAAAACGATGATGTAAAGTCTGACATCACTGTGATCAGCACAATCGATTGATGAATCGATATGAAGCTAATGTTTAAGTTACAAAAGGAATTCAGCTCATTGCCAAATCGATTATTGACTGTGATTACTGAAGTCGATTGAGCAATCGATTATTTTGATCTTGTTGTTTGAACAAAACACACCGTATAATCGAATTACTCAATCGATTCTGATACAATCATAGTATCAGTTCTATTTATGTATTAAAAGTCGATTGGCAAATCGATTCATGCTTATATGTTTCAAGATTCAAGAACAACAAGGACATGCAAAAGTCGATTGGGCCAATCGATTTAGCTAGCTTTTAAAACATTATAAAATCGATGAAGCAATCGATTATCTGGTGTTTTCTGAATATATATAAGCAGATTCAATCACTTTTAAAAAAAAAACCTTTTCATAACCTTGGAAAAACTTTTGATAACATTTTGAATAACTTTGATAAACACCTTTGAGATAAAAGTTTAAAACACACAAATATTCATTAGCTAAATACTTTGTGTGAGATAATATTGGTGATTGAGTCAAAGTCTTGATATTCTTTAATTCTTTGAGAAAGACAATTTTCTGTAATTGAAGGTTTAGAAATCCAGTAAGGAAACTGGTAGCTATCTTTGTTGGTGTGAGATCATCAAGAAGAAGTTCCTTGGATCTTATGAGAGTTTGGCGATTAACCCAAGGATCAGGTGATATAGAAATAGAAGTGAGTGAGTTAGATAGATAGGCTTTGTGGGAGCTGGACAATCTGTAAAAACTTCTCAATTCATCCTATTGGAAAGGGTGAAATCTTGTTGATTTCAGAACTGGATGTAGGCTATCAAACTGATACTGAACCAGTATAAATCTTGGTGCACTTGTTCTTATCCCTACTCTTTATTGATATTACATAAATGCGTATCTTGAATGTTGAATTACATGAATGTCTGTATTATTAACTTCTGAATTAAGGCATTGTTCTAGGTCTCATATATTGATAATATTTGCAACTGTGTAAAGCATTGCTCCTGAATATATTCTGCTACCGATCTTTGATAATTTGTTTAATAACTCTCATATCTTTGAACTTAACAGAGGTCATTATTAACTAACCAATTGGCTCAAGAGCCTGTTCTTGTGGTAGACTAACTGTCATTAAAAGAGATAAATGTTCTCTGCAGATGTTTCTGGGAGAAGGGTGGCATCATTGACAAGGCCTCCTGCATTCAAATGGAGCAGCATACATGTATTGGAAGGAGAGGATGTTGATCTTTCTTGAAGCATGCAGCCTTGACATTCTTGAAGCTGTTATAGATGGTCCTTTTGTACCAACCCTGGCTGGCATAGGTGAATCAGAAATTCCTAAGCCCAGATCAGACTGGTCTGAGGATGACAAGAAAAAGGTGGATACAATGCTAAGGCTAAAAACATATTACCTCTGCCTTAAGCGTTGACGAATTCTTTAGAGTATCTAACTGCAAAACTGCCAAGAGATGTGGGACACATTGCAACACAACGCACGAAGGAACAATAGATGTAAAAAGGAGCCCGAATCAACACATTAATGCATGAGTATGAGCTGTTCAACATGAAGAAAGAGGAACATGTCAATATATGCAGACAAGAATTACTCACATTTGTCAACAATCTAAATGCTCTTGGTAAGGTGATTGACAATGAGCAAAAAATCAACAAGGTTATGAGATGTTTGACTAGAGTGGCAGCCAAATATCCACTGGCCATTGCAGAATCAAAAGACCTGGTAGCATGTCAATTGCAACACTATTTGAAAATTAAGAGAGCATGAGATGGAACTGCACAGACTGAGTGAGCTGAACAGACTGACAGAAAAAAAGAAAAGGGTGTCTCTTAAAGTCCAAGCAATCAAACAAAGTTCTGAAACAAGAGACCTGCACTGAAGATTCAAACAGTGAGACTGATGAGATTCAGAACTTGGACTACTTGTAGAAAATTCAAAAATTTCTGAAAAAGAAAGAACAGCAACCAGAAATCCCTCAAGCTCAAAGACTCATGCAGCAAGATAATTGCTTGAGTTGTGGGATGACAGAACACATAAAATCTGAGTGCTTCCAATTGCAAAACAGAAATAAAGACTTCAAAGGGTTAAAAGCACTCAACCACCTCCAAGACCAGAAAAGCCTACATTGCCTGGGAATCGAATGATGAGAGTCATGTGCATCTTCAGAAGATGAATATAAGCTAATCTTTGTCTAATGGCCAACACAGAATCAGATCTGGACAGTGAGGTAAGTTCTAATCCATCCTGCTTATGATGAATTACATTGATGCATTCAATGAACTTGCATGATGAATATGTTAATGTAATCAAATAGTTAATTAGATACGCCAGAAACTAGTAGAAGAAGTGCATGTGTATAATGAGATTAAATTTGAAACATGAGTCTCTAAGATACTAATGAAAATATGAAAAAGGAAACATATGCACTGAATGTGATTTAGATAAGTTCAAATAGTGGTAAAACAATTTAGATATGCTTCTTGGAAACCAAAGAAATGTATGGTTAAATCTGGACTTGGCTATAGAACAAACATGAATTTAAAAAGAATCAGAGTTTGTTAGATCTAAGCTATGGCATGATATATTCATTAAACCAAATCAGAATTCTCCTCTGCTGTTTTTATGCACTTTTGATGTAAAAAGGGTTCATAAGGTTTTTAAATTGTAACACAAAAAAAACTGGCCAACAGAGGATGGGAAACAGATTTTGAAAGTTAAGACACAAGTATTTGAAACTAACCCTCCAGGACCCAATTTGAATTGGGTACCTAAAACCAAAACTTGATCATTTTTTTCAGATATGCTGACATCCAGGACTATTCATGGTATCTAGACATGGATGTTCAAGCATATGACTGAGACAAGGTCAAAGTTCTTCTCTCTAAAACTTAAAGATGGTGGGTTTGTCAATATGTGACAATAACAAAGGGAAAGATCCTAGGCATTGGAAGATATAGGAAGCAAATCAACTGCTGTTATCAAAGACGTTTTAATATTGTCGAAGGTTTTGAAACACAATTTACTAAGTATTAGTCAAAGCTGTGTAGGACAAAGGATTTCAGTACACTTTACTTCTCTGTCTGTAACACTTGAGCATAGGAAGTTAAAGCATGAAAATGGTAGTAAAAGACGTGACAACATTTATATGATAGATTATGATTCCTTACCTGCAAATGATATATGTGCTTATTATCTAATGTTGATGAGCAATTGGGTTATGCATAATGAGAGTGGGCTCATATTCATATGGACCACTTGAACAAACTAGAGTAAAACAGTAGTACTAGGGACTCCCCAAATAGAAATTCTCTAAGGATAGGTTGTGTGACTCCTGTGAGGAAGAGTAAACTAGTTAAGTCTTTTCCCCCTATAGACTTAAGTTCAAACCAATAGGGTCTACAGTTGGTACATATGGATCTTTTGGTCCATCTCAGGTTAGAAGTTTTGGAGGAAACTTGTATGGTTATGTTTAGTAGATGATTACTCTAGGTTTACTGGACATTTTTTCTGACTACAAGAGTGAGGCCTTTCACTATTTTCAAAAGATTTTCAAATAGTTCAAAAATGAGAAGGACCAGACAAATTATATCCATCAAGGAGTGATCATGGTGGAGAATTCCAGAATGACTTCCTTTAATTTCTTAACTGGTGAATAGATGGAATTCACCATATATAACTCAGCCCCCTTAGAACTCCACAGCAAATGGAGTAGTAGAAAGGAAGAATAGTCTTTTAGAGGAACTAGCTAGAACCTATGATTAAAGACTCCATAATCTTCCTAATATTTATGGGCTGAATGCTATAAACACTGCCACACATGTAGTGAATAGAGTTCTGTATAAGGCCAATCATTCTTTAGAAAACTCCTTATGAGTTATACAAAGGGTTTAGAAAACCAAAACATCTCTTACTTTTAGGATCTTTGATTGTAATGCTTTGTGTTAAAACAATGGGCAAAGAACATCTAGGTAAGTTTGATCCTAAGGAAGATGAGGGTATCTTTCTAGGTTATTCCAGTCTAAGTAAGCCCTATAGAATCTACAATAAGAGAAACCAAAAACTATAGAGGAATATGTTCATGTAAGTTTGATGAAATGTTTGCTGAAACTTGAACAACACTCCTCTTATAAGTTAGTGATTCTTTGGATGATATTGTAAGAATCTGAACCAATAAACCTAATGAACCGTACCTCTAACCAACCTTGATTGTGTAGAACCTATTAGGAAGGTGATTTACATAAGGAATGGAAGTTTATCAAAAAACCATCCCATAGACAACATTATTGGAGAGATTTCCAAAAAGGAAGTTTCAACTAGAAAATCCTCAGAGAATTCTGTAACTTCCAGCCTTATGTATCTCCAATAGAACCCAAAAAACATAAAGGAAGCTCTTATGATTTCATGACTGGATAGTTGCCATGCAAGAATAGCATCAATCAGTTTGATGTGAAACAAATGTGGATACTTAGTTCCAAAACCAGAAGATAAAATTCATAGGAAACAAGGTAGGTGTTTAGCAAACAAAATGGATGGAGAATGGTGTAATTACTAGGAATAAAGCTAGGTTAGTGGCCAAGATTTACAACCAAGAAGAGGGAATAGACTATGATGAAACCTATTGGCCCCAGTAGACTAGACTAGAAGCCATTAGAATCCTGCTTGCTAATGCATGCTATAATGGCTTTTAACTTATTCAAATGGATGTTAAAGTGCCTTTTTAAATGGAGACATCCAAGAGGAAGTCTCTTGTGAGTAAAACGACCCTGGTTTTTGAAGATCCTAGCTTCCAAATCTGTGTTTAAACTGACAAAGCCCTTTTATGGCTTGAATACAAGCTCCAAACAATTGGTATGAAAAGCTAAGCAATTTCCTCTTACAAGAAAATTTTTCAAGGGGAAATGTAGATAAGACACTTTTTATCAAAAGACAAGGAAAAGACATTCTATTGGTCCAAATTTATGTTGATGACATAATCTTTGGATCAACAAACAATAAGCTTTGCAAAGAATTTGAAAATACCATGAAAGGAAAATTTGAAATGTCCATGATGGGAGAATTAACTTACTTCTTGGGATTTCAAATTAAGCAAAGCAAGAATGGCATTTTCCTAAGTCAAACCAAATACTGTAATGATCTTTTAAAGAAGTTTGGTTTTGATAAGTTTAAATCCATTGATACACCTATGAGTCAAGCTTGCCATTTAGATAGAGATGAGAAAGGAAAAACTATAGATGTGACTGTGTTTAGAGGCATGATTGGATCCTTACTGTACCTTACAGCTAGTAGACCAAACATTATGTTTAGTGTGTGCATGTGTGCTAGATACCAAGCGAATCCAAAAGAATCCCATCTAAGTGCAGTCAAAAGGGTTTTTAGATATCTCATAGGAACCAAAAATCTAGGTTTTTGGTATCCTAATGGATCTACTTGCACTCTAGTTGGTTATTCTGATTCTGATTTTGCTGGCTGCAAATTGGACAGAAAGAGTACATCTGGTACTTGCCAACTACTAGGGAACTCTTGTTTCTTGGCATAGCAAGAAACAAAACAGTGTTGCACTCTCAACTGCTGAAGCTGAGTATGTAGTTGCTGGTAGCTGTTGTGCACAAATTTTATGGATACAGCAACACCTCTCTGATTTTGGTGTTGATCTAGGTACAGTGCCCATCATGTATGATAATACTAGTGCTATTAATATCACTAAGAACCCTGTCATGCATTCTAGAACCAAGCATATAAAGATTCGGCATCACTTCATTAGAGATAAATATCAACAGGGTAAGATCGAGCTTGAATATGTCAATACAATTGATCAGTTGGCTGACATTTTCACCAAAGCCTTGCCCAAGGACATGTTCTTCTTTATTAGAATGAAACTTGGTATTATAGATCTCAATAAAATCTGATCCATATGACACAATCGATTGCTACATCGATTATCTTGTGGCCAGATAGGAAAACTGCATTACAAAATCGATTGTATAATCAATTTATGATGCACAGTGTTTGAAATTGTTAATTTGGAAACACGATAATCGATTGCATAATCGATGTTTGGTACTTAGTGTTTCATTTCTCTATGTCACAATCACTGGAATCGATTTTTCATATCTCAGAAGTCAGATTGCCGAAGGTTACTTTACCTCAATCGATTGGGAAATCGATTATAGATTTGTAAAATCTTTTAAAGAATCGATTGAAGAATCGATTATTTGGATAAGACTCCACAAATTTGAGATGTTTTCAAACCTCAAACCCGAGCAACGATTGGGAAATCGATTGGATCAACTTTGTTTTGGACCTACACTTATGTGAATCGATTTGGAAATCGATGTTGAGATTTGAAGTTTTATGAACTCATGGGGAAATCGATTCAGAAATCGATTTACAAGATGTCCGTTGAGAAAAATTATAGCCGTTGGAAGTGGGTGTAACAGATACTTCTCAAACAACGGTAACCTAATCAATTGGGCAATCGATTTGGTAAACCCAGAAGTGAAAAACAACCGATTGGGAAATCGATTCTGAACAGTTCTATAAAAATCCTAAATCGATTTCTCAACCCATTTACACCATCAACTCATATTTCACTCATCCAACTTCAAATTTTTCTGCATCTAATCATTCTCAGTCAATCATCACAACAATCTTCGATCTACAAACTACAATGGCACGCATTAAACAAACTGCAAGGCGTCCATCAACTTCATCTAAATCAATTTCACTAGATTCATCTTCTACATCAAGTGGAAGAACACCTTCACCTCCACCTCCTTCTCCTCCAGCCCAAAGAGTTTTGATACCTACACACAAGGTATTGGCTAAGGGCAAGGGAAAGACTGTTGCTACCTCTCAAGAACCCTTACTAAAAGAAGAATACGCTCACCAACTGAGAACTTATGGGGATGCTATGAAGGGAGCTAGCCAGAAGAAGAGGAAACTGCTCCTCAATCCAAGAAGGTTCTGCCTTCTATAGATAAACCAGTGGAAGACACTTCTCTGCCTCTTCCTTCTTGGAAAAGAAAAATCAAGAGGCGAGAACTGTTGGATTTCACATCATTTTGATTCAAATGGTTTTACATTCCAAAACCATTGAGATTTCACGGGATTGGGGGATTTCCTGTCTTGCTCTCTGGAAATTTACCCAAAGTTAATTAGAGCTTTTTATATATACTTTCAAGCTCACAAAAACTGGTTTGCTCGCTGAAGTAAAAGGCAAGAGAATTTCAATGACTTTGAGAATTCTCTAAGGTTGACGAGATTTACCCTTCTATGGGCAAACCATTTGATGGAAGAGAAGAAGCAGGACTCTGATGATGTATAGGATGGGAATCATCAGTGGACAGGTATGCGTCATACAGGACCTGATGATCGAAGGTTTTGTTGAGAAGGTATCCCTTCCAACGCGTCAAATGAAGGTTCATCACTGTATGCTCATGTACGTGCTAACTTGAATGTTAGTACCTCGCGCCGGCAATCACGCAGTTGTACAACGGCTGGATATCATCCTGCTATAAGGACTGTACAAGGAGCTCAGGATGAGTTGGGCTTGGATCGTGCTGCTGAATATGATCGAATCAACACAAGGCAAGCACCTGCTCCCCTATCCCCAACTGGTTACGAAGATTCTGAGGCATTTCAAGGTGTTTATGGCCAATGAAGAATCTGTCAAAACCACCCTCACATTTGGTGAATCCATAGTTAACCAAATGCAACTGAAGCGCATCAACGGCATATGGACTAGAGCTCAACCGTCTACTGAACAAGTGCAGCCAACTGCAGAACAAGCTGAGCCAGTCGACGCACATTCTGTGATCTTGATGATCTAGGCCTTAAGATGTCATTTGAAGATATTGCAGATATAGGCCGACAAGCAACTGAAGATCCAAACCCACCCAACCTAGATAGCTCTGAACCTAATGAGGAGGAGACACTTGCTGAGGTTAATACAACAGTCTCTCCTTCTCCCGCTGATAATAATGAGGAACAACCCTAGATTAGTTGACTAGGTTTTGGTTTCTTTGTTGATTTGTCATGTTCTAGTATTGTTTTTGATATGCTGTTTTTGTATTTTTTTGTGTATATATCTTTTGTTTCTTTTTGTTTAATCAACTCTCTCTTGTAATTTCTTTTTGTATTAAATGACAAAAGGGGGAGATTGGTTTAACTTGTGATATTAACTTGTGATATTACTTACATGACTGGTGTCAAATTGAACTTATATGCTCTGAACTGGATTTATATTTTTTTATCATGAAATGCTCTGATATATGATCTGATATGCTTTGATATCATAATGCTATGATATGATATTAGCTCTGATGAGATATTGCCCTGTTTAAATGCCAACTTGAGATATCTGATACATTGCATTCTGATACATAATAACGTACCTTGTTTGTACTTTGATAACATGTTGTGCTAATTTTTTTTAAATGTATCATACATTCCAAAACTCAGGGGGAGATTTTAAAACAATCTCAAGGTTAAACTGTGTATTTGTCATTAAATCAAAAAGGGGGAGTTTGTAAGTCATGAGCTTCCCAGATCAAGTTTTTGATTTAATTCACAAATACACAGTACATATGAAATATATTATTGATATAATAATTTGAATTGAGAAACATTTCAGGCAAATAAGCAGACACCATACACTTGGAACAAAAGCTTGCAACTCAAGGAATCAACCAAAGTTGGAGGATATGCTTGAGAAAGATGCAAATATATGTTGTGTAATTAGGTGTCATAGCAGTTAGCTTAGTAGACTAATCATTATGTTCTCATACTTAAGTCTTTGCCAATGAATATAAATCAATCAACTAATAAGTCAATTGATGAATCAATTGGGCAATCGATTGTCTGACTCAGAACAAGAGTTTTCACTACATGAATCGATTGGGAAAT
>PGWS01018735.1:0-13512 GCA_002896235.1 Cicer reticulatum
GGATTTCAAATTAAGCAAAGCAAGAATGGCATTTGCCTAAGTCATAACCAATACTGTACTGACTTTTAAGAAGTTTGTTGAGAAGTTTTAAATCCATTGATACAACCTATGAAGTCAAGCTTGCCAGTTTAGATAGAGAATGAGAAAGGTAAAAACTATAGATGTGACTGTGTTGAGACAAGGATTGGATCCTTACTATACCTTATAGCTAGTAGACCAGACATATTATGTATTAGTGTGTGCATGTGTGCTAGATACAAGCCAATCCAAATAGAATCCCATCTAAAGTGCTGTCAAATAGGGTTTTTTAGATTATCTCAGAGGACACAAAAATCTAGGTTTTTGGTAATCTTATTGGATCTAACTGCACTCTTAGCTCTGGTTATTCTGATCTGATTATTGCTGGCTGCAATATTGGACAGAAAGAGTTACACTCTGGTACTCTGCCAATTACTTGGGAACGTTGCTGTTTCTTGGCGACATTAGCAAGAAACAAAACAGTGTTTGCACATCTCACTGCTGAAGCTGAGTATGTAGTTGCTGGTAGCTCGTTGATCACATGCACAATTTATTTTATTATTGGATCTTAGCAACACCGGCTCTGATTTTGGTGTTATCTTAGGTACATTTTGTGCCCATGTGTATGATGATAATACTAGTGCTATTAATATCACTAAGAACGGAACTAGTCATTCAATTCTTAGAAACACAAGCATATAAAGATATCGGCACTCAACTTCATCAAAGAGATAAATATCGAACAGGGTAAGATCGAGCTTGAATATGTCAATACAATTGATCAATTGGCTTGACATTGTTCACCAAAGCTTGCCCAAGGACATGTTCTTCTTTATAGACATGAAACTTGGTATTAGTAGATCTACAATTAAAATCTGATACATATGACACAATCGATTGCTATGTCACATCGATTATCTTGTGGCCAGATAGGGAAAATGCATTTACAAAATCGATTGGTAATATCAATTTATGATGCACAGTGTTGTGAAATTGTTAATTTGGATAACACGATATATAATCGATTGCATAGTCGATGTGGGTACTCAGTGTTCATTATCTCTTAGGTCACCAATCCACTGGAATCGATTTTTCATCCATATCTCAGAGTCAGATTCTGCCGAGGTTACTTTACCTCAATCGATTGGGAACATCGATTATAGATTTGTAAAATCTTGTAAAGAATCGATCTGATAGAATCGATTATATTTCGGATAAGACCTCCACAAATTTGAGATGTATTTCAAACCTCAAACCCGAGCAACGATTGGGAAATCGATTGGATCAACTTTTGGTATGGAACCTTACACTATATGTAATCGATTGGAATATCGATGTTGAGATTTGAAGTTTTATGAACTCATGGGGGAAATCGATTCCAGTAACATCGACTTAACAACCGATGTCGTTGATGAGTAAAAATTATAGCCGTCTGGAGGTGGTGTAACAAGATACTTCTCAAACAACGGTAACTGCTAATCATTGGTGCAATCGATTCTGGTAAACCCAGAGTGAAAAAAACCAACCGAGATGGGAAATCGGATTCTGAACAGTTCTATAAAAACCCTAATATCGATATTCTCAACCCATTTATACCATCAACTCATATTTCACTCATCCAACTTCAAATTTTTCTGCATCTAATCATTCTCAGTCAATCATCACAACAATCTTCGATCTACAAACTACAATGGCACGCATTAAACAAACTGCAAGGCGTCCATCAACTTCATCTAAATCAATTTCACTAGATTCATCTTCTACATCAAGTGGAAGAACACCTTCACCTCCACCTCCTTCTCCTCCAGCCCAAAGAGTTTTGATACCTACACACAAGGTATTGGCTAAGGACAAGGGAAAGACTGTTGCTACCTCTCAAGAACCTACTAAAATGAGGAAAGCTCAGCCAACTGAGAAACTTATGGGGGATGCTATGAAGGGAGCTACCCAGAAGAAGAAGAAGACTTCTCCTCAACCAAAGAAGGTTCTGCACTTCTAAAAAAGAAAAATCCACGCGTGCGAGAATCTTTGGATTTCACATATTTTGATTCAATGGTTTTACATTCCATCTTGCTCTCTGGAAATTTACCCAAAGTTAATTAGAGCTTTTTATTCTACTGTTCAAGCTCACAAAAACTGGGTTTGCTGCTGGAAAGTAAAAGGCAAGAGAATATCAATGACTTTGAGGAATTCTCTAAGCTGACGAGTTTACATTCTATGGGCAAACCGTTGATGGAAGAGAAATTAAAGCTGACTCTGATGATGAAGGATGGGAATCATCAGTTGGACAGGCATGCGGTCATACAGGACCTGATGATCGAAGGTTTTGTTGAGAAGTATCCCTTCCAACGGGTCAAATGAAGGTTATCACCGTAATGCTCATGTAGGGCTAACTCGATGTTTAGTACCTCGAACCGCAATCACGCAGTTGTACAGTGCGGCTGGATGTTCATCTGCTATGGAACTGTACAAGGAGCTCAGGAATGAGCTGGGTCTTGGGATGCGTGCTGCTGACTGAATATGATTCGAAATCAACACAAGGGCAAGCACTCTGCTTCCCTATCTCCCCTTAACTGGTTATGAAGATTCTGAGGCATTTCAAGGTGTTTATGGATCTGTCAAAACCACCCTCACATTTGGTGAATCCATAGTTAACCAAATGCAAGTGAAGCGCATCAACGACATATGGACTAGAGCTCAACCGTCTACTGAACAAGTGCAGCCAACTGCATAACAAGCTGAGCCAGTCAACGCACATTCTGTGATCTTGATGAAGCTGCTGGAATTTATGGAGATTCAAGTTGCTCATAACGCAAGAGTAGAGGCATCTCTCAAGACTCTCCAGGCATCGCTTGTTTCCGTCACTCAGGATGTAGCTGCAATACAAGAACATCTAGGCCTTAAGATGTCATTTGAAGATATTGCAGATATAGGCCGACAAGCAACCGAAGATCCAAACCCACCCAACCTAGATAGCTCTGAACCTAATGAGGAGGAGACACTTGCTGAGGTTAATACAGCAGTCTCTCCTTCTCCCGCTGATAATAATGAGGAACAACCCTAGATTAGTTGACTAGGTTTTGGTTTCTTTGTTGATTTGTCATGTTCTAGTATTGTTTTTGATATGCTGTTTTTGTATTTTTTTGTGTATATATCTTTTGTTTCTTTTTGTTTAATTAACTCTCTCTTGTAATTTCTTTTTGTATTAAATGACAAAAGGGGGAGATTGGTTTAACTTGTGATATTACTTACATGATTGATATCAAATTGAACTTATATGCTCTGAACTGGACTTATAATTTTTTATCATGAAATGCTCTGATATATGATCTGATATGCTTTGATATCATAATGCTATGATATGATATTGCTGATATGATATTAGCTCTGATGAGATATTGCCCTGTTTAAATGCCAACTTGTGATATCTGATACATTGCATTCTGATACATAATAACGTACCCTGTTTGTACTTTGATAACATGTTGTGCTCATTTTTTTTAAATGTATCATACATTCCAAAACTCAGGGGGAGATTTTAAAACAATCTCAAGGATAAACTGTGTGTTTGTCATTAAATCAAAAGGGGGAGTTTTGGGTAAGTCATTAGCTTCCCAGATCAAGTTTAAATTGATTTAATTCCCAACACACATAGTACATATGAAATTATTTGATTGATCTAATATATTGATTGAGAAACATTTCAGGCCAAATAAGCAGAGTACACCCCACTACACTTGGAACCAAAGCTTGCACTCTCAAGGAATCAACAAAGTTGGAGGATATGCTTGATGAAAGATGCATATATATTGTTGTGTAATTAGGTGTCATAGCAGTTTATGCTCTAGTAGACTAATCATTATGTGTCTCATACATAATTGTTTATTGCCAATGAATATAAATCAAATCGACTAATAAGTCAATTGATGAATCAATTGGGCAAGTTCCAATTCGGATTGTCTGCTCAGAACTCAAGAAGTTTTCACTACATGGAATCGATTGGGAAATCGATTGGTTAGGTTTTTTTAGTTGAAACTACTGAAGTTCTGGGGCTTAATCCAATCAATTGGGACATCGATTGGATATTCAATTGAGCAATCTGATTTTGCTACAATCGCAGAAACAACATTTATTGAAACAATCGATTGACAAATCGATTGTGACAAAGTTTTTAAATCAGGAATGAGTTGTGATCAACAATCGATTGGGACAATCAATTTAATTAGAAATACTTAAACTACAAGTTTGTGGCAATCGATTAGGCAATCGATTGTAGTTAATCATTTAATCAGAACCACTTTGGAATAATTGATTGGACATAGTTTTGTCAAAATAGCTGAGTTGTTTTGTAACAAGCACAATCGATTGGCAAATCAATTGATGTAAATGTCTGAGTTATTTTTGATCAGCACAATCGATTGGAAAATCGATTGAATTGTAAATGTCTGAATCACTGTGATCAGCACAATCGATTGATGAATCGATTGAAGCTAATGTTTAAGTTACAAAAAGGTATTCAGTCTATTGCCAAATTCGATTATGACTGTGTATTATGAAGTCGATTGAGCAATCGATTATTTTGATCTTGTTGTTTGAACAAACACCTATAATCGATTACTCAATCGATTCTGATACAATCATAGTATCGTTCTGATTTATGTATTAAAAGAAATCGATTGGCAAATCGATTCATGCTTATATGTTCAGAATTCAAGACAACAAGACATGCAAAGTCGATTGGGCAATCGATTTAGCTTAGCTTTAAAACATTAAAAACGATTGAGCAATCGATTATCCTGGTGTTTTTTCTGAATATATATAGCAGATTCATCACTTTTAAAAAAAAACCTTTCCATAACCTTTGGAAAACTTTTGAATAACCATTTGGAATAACTTTGATAAACACCTTTGAGATGAAAAGTTTAAAACACACAAAATATTCATTAGCTAATACTTTTTGTGTGAGATAATATTGTGATTTGAGTCAAAGTCTTGATATTCTTTAATTCTTTGAGAAAGACAATTTCTCTGTAATTGAAGGTTAGAAATCCAGTAAGGAAACTGGTAGCTATCTTTGTTGGTGTGAGATCATTAATGAAGAGAAGTTCACTTGGATCTTATGAGAGTTTGGCGATTACTTCCAAGGATCAGGTGATATAGAAATAGAAAGTGAGTGAGTTAGATAGATAGGCTTTTGTGGGGCTGGACAATCTGTAAAACGTTCTCAATTCATCCTATTGGAAAAGGGTGAAATCTTGTTGGATTTTCAGGACGGATGTAGGCTATCAAACTGATAGCTGAACCAGTATAAATCTGGTGCACTTGTTTCTTATCCCTTACTCTTTATTGATATTACATAAATGCGTATTCTGAATGTTTGAATTAATGAATTTCTGTATTGATTAACATCTGAATTAAGCATTGTTTCTATCTTCATATATTGATATAATTTTGCAACTGGGTGTAAGCATTGCTCCTGAATATATTCTGCTAATCCCCCCGATCTTTGATAATTTGTTTAATAACTCATCATCTTTTTGAACTAACAGAGGTCTATTATTACCTACAATTGCATCAAGAGCTGTTCTTTTGTGTAGACTAATGTCATAAAGATAAAATGTTCTCTGCAGATTTTCTGGGAGAAGGGGCATCATTGACAAGGCCTCCTGCATTCAATGGAGCAGCATACATGTATTGGAAGGAGAGGATGTTGATCTTTCTTGAAGCATGCAGCCTTGACATTCTTGAAGCTGTTATAGATGGTCCTTTTGTACCAACCCTGGCTGGCATAGGTGAATCAGAAATTCCTAAGCCCAGATCAGACTGGTCTGAGGATGACAAGAAAAAGGTTGGATACAATGCTAAGGCTAAAAACATTATTACCTCTGCCTTAAGCGTTGACGAATTCTTTAGAGTATCTAACTGCAAAACTGCCAAAGAGATGTGGGACACATTGCAACAAACGCACGAAGGAACAATAGATGTAAAAAGAGCCCGAATCAACACATTAATGCATGAGTATGAGCTGTTCAACATGAAGAAAGAGGAACATGTCAATGATATGCAGACAAGATTTACTCACATAGTCAATACTCTAAATGCTCTTGGTAAGGTGATTGAAAATGAGTAACAAATCAACAAGGTTATGAGATGTTTGACTAGAGAGTGGCAGCCAAAAATCACTGCCATAGCAGAATCAAAAGACCTTGGTAGCATGTCAATTGCCACACTATTTGGAAAATTAAGAGAGCATGAGATGGAACTGCACAGACTGAGTGAAGCTGAACAAACTGACAGAAAAAGAAAAGGGTTGTCTCTTAAAGTCCAAGCACATCAAACAAAGTCTGAACAAGAGATCTGCACTGAAGATTCAAACAGTGAGACTGATGAAGATTCAGAACTTGGACTACTGGTCAGAAAATTCAAAAAATTTCTGAAAAAGAAAGATAGCAAGCCAAGAAATCCTCAAGCTTCAAGACCTATGAAGCAAGATAACTTGCTTTGAGTGTGGGAAGAACCAGAACACATAAAAATTGAGTGCTTCCAATTGCAAAACAGAAATAAAGATTCAAAAGGTTAAGGCAATCAACACCTCCTAAGACCAGAAAAGCCTACATTGCTGGAACGATAATGAAGAAGAGTCATGTGCACTTCGAAGATGAATAAGCTAATCTGTCTAATGGCCAACACAGAATCAGATTCTGACAGTGAGGTAAGTTCTAATCCAATCCTTCTTATGATGATTACATGATGCATTCAATGAAACTGCATGATGAATATGTTATGTAATCAAATAGTTAATTGTAGTACCAAGAACTGTTAGAGAGAAAAAGTGCATGATGTATAGAAGAGATTAATTTTGAAACATGATACTCTTAAAGATACTGACAAATATGAAAGAAACATATTGCACTGAAATGTGATTTAGATATCAATAGGGTGGTAACAATTTAGATTGTGCTTCTGGAAAACCCAAAGAAATGTAATTGTTAAATTCTGGACTTGGCTTATAGACACAAAACATGAAATGTTAAAAGAATCAGAAGTTTGTTAGATCTAAGCATATGCATGATATATTCATTAAACCAAATCAGAATATCGTCCTCTGCTGTTTTATGCCACTTTTGATGTAAAAGGGTCATAAGGTTTTAATTGTAAACAAAAAACCTGGCCAACAGAGGATGGAAAAGATTTTGAAAGTTAATAGACACAAGACTTGAAACAAACCCTTCCAGGAACCCAATTTGAATTGGGTACCTAAAACAAAACTTGAATCAATTTTCAGATATGGCTTGACATCCAGGAACTTCATTACAATGGTTATCTAGACAGTGGATGTTCCAAGCAATATGACTGGAGACAAGTCAAAGTTCTTCTCTATCTAAACTTAAGAAAGATGGTGGGTTTGTCAAATATGGTGAACAATAAACAAAGGGAAGATCTAGGCATTGGAGATATAGGAAGCACAACAATGCTGTTATCAAAGACGTTTTTAATTGTCGAAGGTTTGAAACACAATTTATAAGTATTAGTCAGCTGTGTGACAAGGATTTCAGGTACACTTTACTTCTCTCTGTTTGTTACACTTGAGCATAGGGAAGTTAAAGGCATGAAATTGGTAGGTAAAAGAGTTGACAAACATTTATATGATAGATTTGATTCCTTACCTGCAAATGATATATGTTGCTTATTATCTAATGTGATGAAGAATTGGGTTATGGCATAAGAGAGTGGCTCATATTCATATGGACCACGTTGAACAAACTAGTTAGAAAACAGTTAGTACTAGGACTCCCAAATAGATAAATTCTCTAAGGATAGGTTGTGGTGACTCTGTGAGAAGAGTAACTAGTTTAAGTCCTATTTTTTCCCCCTATAGACTTAGTTCAAACCAATAGGGTCTTACAGTTCGTGTACATATGATCTTTTTGGTCCATCTCAGGTTAGAAGTTTTGGACAGGAACTAGTATGGTTATGTTGATTAGTAGATGATTACTCTAGGTTTTCACTTGGACATTTTCTTCTATGACTCAACAAGAGTGAGGCCTTCCACTATTTTCAAAAGATTTTCAAAATTATAGTTTCAAAATGAGAAGAACCAGAAAATTATATCCATCAAGAGTGATCATGGTGGAGAATTCCAGAATGATTCCTTTAATTCTTACTGTGAATATAAATGGAATTCACCATATATACTCAGCCTCTTAGAACTCCACAGCAAAATGGAGTAGTAGAAAGGAAGAATAGGTCTTTAGAGGAACTAGCTAGAACTATGATTAAAGACTCAAATCTTCCTAAGTATTTATGGGCTGATGCTTATAAAACACTGCCACACATGTAGTGAATAGAGTTTCTTATCAAGCCATATTTAGAAAAAACTCCTTTAATGAGTTTATACAAGGGTAGACAAACCAAACCATCTCTTACTTTAGGATCTTTGGGATGTAAGTGCTTTGTGTTAAACAATGGCAAAGAAACATCTAGGTAAGTTTGATCCTAAGGAAGATGAGGTATCTTTCTAGGTTTATTCCCAGTCTAGTAAGAAGCTATAGAATCTACAATAAGAGAACCAAAACTATAGAGGAATATGTTCATTGTAAAGGTTTGATGAAATGTTTGGCTGAAAACTTTGAACAACACTCCTCTTATAGTTAGTGATTCTTTGGATGATATTGTAGAATCTGAACAATAGAACCTAATGAACCTGTACCTCTAACCAACACTTGATTGTGTAGAACCCTATTAGGAAGGTGATTTACATAAGGAATGGAAAGTTTTATCAAAAAACCATCCCATGGACAACATTAATTGGAGAGATTTCAAAAGGAGTTTCAACTAGAAATCCCTCAGAGATTCTGTAACTTCACAGCCTTTGTATCTCAAAATAGAACCCAAAAACATAAAGGAAAGAGCTCTTATGGATCATGACTGGATAGTTTGCCATGCAAAGAATAGCTCAATCAGTTTATGAGTGAAACAAAGTGTGGATACTAGTTCCAAAACCAGAAGATAAACATCGTCATTTATGGAACAAGGTGTCGTGTTTAGAATGATCAAAATGGATGAGAATGGTGTAATTACTAGGAATAAAGCTAGGTTAGTGGCCAAGGATTAGAACCAAGAAGAGGGAATAAGACTATGATGAAACATATGCCCCAGTAGCTAGACTAGAAGCCATTTAGATCCTGCTTGCTTATGCATGTATAATGGACTTTAAACTTTATCAGATGGATGTTAAAAGTGCCTTTTTAAATGGAGACATCCAGGAGGAAGTTTTTGTGAGTCAAACACCTGGTTTTGAAGATCCTATGCTTCCAAATCATGTGTTTAAATTGGCAAAAGCCCTCTATGGCTTGAAACAAGCTCCAAGAGCTTGGTATGAAAAGCTAAGCAATTTCCTCCTACAAGAAAATTTTTCAAGGGGAAATGTAGATAAGACACTTTTTATCAAAAGACAAGGAAAATACATTCTATTGGTCCAAATTTATGTTGATGACATAATCTTTGGATCAACAAACAATAAGCTTTGCAAAGAATTTGAAAATACTATGAAAGGAAAATTTGAAATGTCCATGATGGGAGAATTAACTTACTTCTTGGGATTTCAAATTAAGCAAAGCAAGAATGGCATTTTCCTAAGTCAAACCAAATACTGTAATGATCTTTTAAAGAAGTTTGGTTTTGATAAGTTTAAATCCATTGATACACCTATGAGTCAAGCTTGCCCATTTAGATAGAGATGAGGAAAGGAAAAACTATAGATGTGATGTGTTTTAGAGGCATGATTGGATCCTTACTGACCTTACAGCTAAGTGACCAAACATTATGTTTAGTGTGTGCATGTGTGCTAGATCCAAGCGAATCCAAAAGAATCCCAATCTAGAGTGCAGTCAAAAAGGGTTTTTAGATATCTCATAGAACCAAAATCTAGGTTTGTTGTATCCTAATGGATCTACTTAGCACGCTAGTTGGTTATTCTGATTTCAGATTTGCTGGCTGGCAAATTGGACAGAAGAGTACATCTGGTACTATGCCAACTACTAGGGAACCTCTTGTTTTCTTGGAATATGCAAGAAACCAAAAACAGTGTTGCACTCTCAACTGCTGAAGCGAGTATGTACTGCTTGTATTGTTGTTGTGGACAGATTTTATGGATGCAGCAACACCTCTCTGATTTTGGTGTTGATCTAGGTACATAGTGTCCCTCATGTGTGAAAAATACTAGTGGGCCTAGATAAGATTCACTTAAGAACCCTGTCATGCATTCAGAACCAAACATATAGTATAGATTAGGCCATCACTTCATTAGAGATCATTATATCCAAACAAGGTAAGATCAAGCTTGACATAAAGTCAATACAACTGATCAGTTTGCTGACAATTTCACCAAAGCATTGCCCAAGAGACAGTTTCTTCTTTTATAAGAATGAAACTTGGTATTATAGATCTCAATGAATCTGATCCATATGACACAATTCGATTGCTACATCGATTAATCTTGTGGCCATATAGGAAAAACTGCATTACAAAATCGATTGTATAATCGATTTATGATGCACAGTGTTTGAAATTGTCAATTTGGAAACACGATAATCAAATTGCATAATCGATGTATAGTACTTAGTGTTATTTCTCTATGTCACAATCACTGGAATCGATTTCATAATCGATTTTTTCATATCTCTGAAGTCAGATGCGAAGGTTACTTACCTCAATCGATTGGGGGAAATCGATTATATATTTGTAAAAACTTTTACAGAATCGATTGAAGAATCGATATTGATAAGGCTCCACAAATTTGAAATGTTTATCCAAACCTCAAACCCGAGCATCGATGGGGAAATCGATTGGATCAACTTTGTTTTGGACCTACACTTATGTGAATCGGATTTGTAAATCCGATGTGAGATTGAGTTTTTGAACTCATGAGGAAATCAATCGAAATCGATTTTACAATGTCGTTGAGAAAAAATGATAGCCGTTGGAAGTGAGGTTGTTTGTAACGGTACTGCTCAAACACCGGTAACCTAATCGATTGGGCATTCCGATTTGGTAATCCCAGAAGTGAAAGACAACGCGATTGGAAATCGCATTCTGAACAGTTCTATAAACATCCTAAATCGATTTTATCAACCCTTACACCATCAGTTCTTATTTCACTCATCCAACTTCAAAATTTCTGCATCTAATCCTTCTCAGTCAATCATCACAACAATCTTTCGATCGTAACAACTCAAATGGCATCGCGTAATACCTATATACTGCAAGGTCGTCCATTCATCTTCATCTAAATTCAATTCACTCTAGATTCATCCTCTACAACAAGTGGAAGAACACACCTTCACCTCCCACCTCCTTCTCCC
The DNA here is from genome assembly GCA_002896235.1 of Cicer reticulatum. Classification (NCBI taxonomy): domain Eukaryota; kingdom Viridiplantae; phylum Streptophyta; class Magnoliopsida; order Fabales; family Fabaceae; genus Cicer; species Cicer reticulatum. Next base: position 11,382 of record PGWS01018735.1, read on the forward strand.
TCCAGGCCAAAGAGTTTTCGATAAACTACTCACGAAGGTATTGGCTAAGGACAAGGAAGGCTGTTTGCTACCTCTCAAGAAACCTACTAAAATGAGGAAAGCTCAGCCAACTGAGAAACTTATGGGGGATGCTATGAAGGGAGCTACCCAGAAGAAGAAGAAGACTTCTCCTCAACCAAAGAAGGTTCTGCCTTCTAAAGATAAACCAGTGGAAGACACTTCTCTGCCTTCTTCCTTCTTGAAAAGAAAAATCCAAGAGGCGAGAACTTTGGATTTCACATATTTTGATTCAAATGGTTTTACATTCCAAAACCATTTGAGATTTCACGGATTGGGGGATTTCCTGTCTTGCTCTCTGGAAATTTACCCAAAGTTAATTAGAGCTTTTTATTATACTTTCAAGCTCACAAAAACTGGTTTTGCTGCTGAAGTAAAAGGCAAGAGAATTTCAATGACTTTTGAGGAATTCTCTAAGTTGACGAGTTTACCATTCTATGGGCAAACCATTGATGGAAGAGAAGAAGCGGACTCTGATGATGAAGGATGGGAATCATCAGTGGACAGGTATGCGGTCATACAGGACCTGATGATCGAAGGTTTTGTTGAGAAGGTATCCCTTCCAACGCGTCAAATGAAGGTTCATCACTGTATGCTCATGTACGTGCTAACTTGAATGTTAGTACCTCGCGCCGGCAATCACGCAGTTGTACAACGGCTGGATATCATCCTGCTATAAGGACTGTACAAGGAGCTCAGGATGAGTTGGGCTTGGATCGTGCTGCTGAATATGATCGAATCAACACAAGGCAAGCACCTGCTCCCCTATCCCCAACTGGTTACGAAGATTCTGAGGCATTTCAAGGTGTTTATGGCCAATGAAGAATCTGTCAAAACCACCCTCACATTTGGTGAATCCATAGTTAACCAAATGCAACTGAAGCGCATCAACGGCATATGGACTAGAGCTCAACCGTCTACTGAACAAGTGCAGCCAACTGCAGAACAAGCTGAGCCAGTCGACGCACATTCTGTGATCTTGATGATCTAGGCCTTAAGATGTCATTTGAAGATATTGCAGATATAGGCCGACAAGCAACTGAAGATCCAAACCCACCCAACCTAGATAGCTCTGAACCTAATGAGGAGGAGACACTTGCTGAGGTTAATACAACAGTCTCTCCTTCTCCCGCTGATAATAATGAGGAACAACCCTAGATTAGTTGACTAGGTTTTGGTTTCTTTGTTGATTTGTCATGTTCTAGTATTGTTTTTGATATGCTGTTTTTGTATTTTTTTGTGTATATATCTTTTGTTTCTTTTTGTTTAATCAACTCTCTCTTGTAATTTCTTTTTGTATTAAATGACAAAAGGGGGAGATTGGTTTAACTTGTGATATTAACTTGTGATATTACTTACATGACTGGTGTCAAATTGAACTTATATGCTCTGAACTGGATTTATATTTTTTTATCATGAAATGCTCTGATATATGATCTGATATGCTTTGATATCATAATGCTATGATATGATATTAGCTCTGATGAGATATTGCCCTGTTTAAATGCCAACTTGAGATATCTGATACATTGCATTCTGATACATAATAACGTACCTTGTTTGTACTTTGATAACATGTTGTGCTAATTTTTTTTAAATGTATCATACATTCCAAAACTCAGGGGGAGATTTTAAAACAATCTCAAGGTTAAACTGTGTATTTGTCATTAAATCAAAAAGGGGGAGTTTGTAAGTCATGAGCTTCCCAGATCAAGTTTTTGATTTAATTCACAAATACACAGTACATATGAAATATATTATTGATATAATAATTTGAATTGAGAAACATTTCAGGCAAATAAGCAGACACCATACACTTGGAACAAAAGCTTGCAACTCAAGGAATCAACCAAAGTTGGAGGATATGCTTGAGAAAGATGCAAATATATGTTGTGTAATTAGGTGTCATAGCAGTTAGCTTAGTAGACTAATCATTATGTTCTCATACTTAAGTCTTTGCCAATGAATATAAATCAATCAACTAATAAGTCAATTGATGAATCAATTGGGCAATCGATTGTCTGACTCAGAACAAGAGTTTTCACTACATGAATCGATTGGGAAATCGATTGGT
>PGWS01018737.1:0-12549 GCA_002896235.1 Cicer reticulatum
ATTTTGTAAATGTGTTCCAAAAGTCCTGATAATATCTTAACAATGCAGATTTCAAACACTAGCCATCATGTTGTTCGAAAAAACAGATTTCTTTCCATTTTTGTTGGGTGGTACGAAATTGACCGAAAAGTCCAGATGAGATCGAGGATCGGGAAACCCTTATAGTATTCTTCTCCTAAATTAAAAATATTATTATAGGTTCCGCGTCAAATACGTATATTGGTCCATTTTTATCGAGGGGTACGAAAATCGCCCGAAAAGTCCAAATAAAATCAAGTACCGAGTTCCGCGTCAGATTTCAAACACTAGCCATCATCTTGTTCGAAAATACGTATATCGGTCCATTTTAGTCGGGTGGCACTAAATTTGCCTATAATGTCCAAGTGAAATTGAGGACCGAGAGAGCCTTACAACATTCTCCTCCTGAATATATAACAGTGTTTCGCGTTATGCATCAGATTTCAAACACTAGACATCGTCTTGTTCGAAAATACGGATTTTGGCATTTTTTGTCGTGTGGTACGAAATCGCGCAGAATAGTCCCCAGATGAAATCGAGGACCAGGAGACTCTATAGCATTCTTCTCATACAGTCTAATTTATAACTGTATTTATGGTTCCAGCGTCAGCTTTTCACATGACACCTATCCATGACGTTTGTTCGAAATACGGATTCGGTCCATCTCTTTGTCTGGGTGGTCCCAAAAAGTCCAGGATGAAATCGAGGACTGGAGAAACCCCTTAAAAACATTCTTCTTCCTAGAATTTATAAATGTGATTCGGTTTTTCTCGCGCCACATTTCAAAGCAATAGCTCATCATCGGTTCAAATAAATATCGGACGCAGGAGACTCATCTATAAACATTCTTCTCCTAGAATTTATAATTGTGTTTCGGGTTTCCAACGTCATATTTTAAAACACAATGAATTCCTAATCCATTCGTCTTATTTGAAATACGAAATTTGAATTCATCTTTTGTCGGGTGGTACAAATTGGCCCAGATTTCCTAAATATATTAGCAGCTAGTCGGGGTTCGCGTCAAGATTTCAAACACTACGCATCGTCTGGTTTGAAAATACAGATTTGGGTCCATTTTTGTCGAGGGATACGAAACTCGCCCGAAATGTTCAGATGAAATCGAGGACCGAGAGTCTCTTATAGCATTCTTCTTCTAAATTTATAACTTTGCTTCTATTTCGACGCCAGATTTCAAACACTAGCCATCATCTTGTTCGAAAATACGGATTTCGATTCATTTAAGTTGGGTGGTACAAAAATCGCCTGAAATGTCCCGATGAAATCGAGGACCAGGAGACTCTTATAACATTCTTCTCCTAAATTTATAATTGTGTTTCAGGTTTTGCGTCAGATTTCAAACACTAGCCATCGTCTGGTCCGAAAATATAGATTTTGGTCCATTTTTGTAAAGGGATACGAGAATCGCCCGAAAAGTCCAGAGGAAATCGAGGACCGAGAGACACTTATAGCATTCTTCTTCTAAATTTGGTAATGTGATACGGGTTCCCGCATCAGATTTCAAAGACACTACCAATCATTTTGGTTCAAAAACACAAATATTGGTCGAATTTGCGTTTGGTGGTACGCAAAATCGCTGCAATGTCCAAACTAATGAAATCGAGGGACCAGAAGACTCCTTATAGCATTCTTCTCCTAAATTATAAATGGTGTTTCGGTTTGCCTCAGAATTTCAAACCATACTCATCGTTTGCTACTACAAAATATGGATGTCGGTCCATTTTTTGACGGGTATGTAGAAAATCGCCGAACATGTCCAGATGAAATCGAGGACCGAAGAACCCTTATAAGACTTCTCTCAGCTAAATATAGAAGCAGTAGTTTCAGGTTTATGTCGTCAGAATTCAAAACACATCCATTGTTTGTCAAAGAATATAGATTTGGTCCATTTTTGTCAGAGGGGTACGCGAACTCGCCCGAGAAGTCCCTATGAAATCGAGGACCGAGGAGGTCCCTTATATCATCTCTCTTCTACATTTATAAACTATGTTTCGGTTTCCGCATCAGATTTCAAAAACATCCATACTTGTTCAAAAATACGAATTTCGGTCTATTTTAGTTAGGTGGTACGAAAATCGTCGAAACGTCCAGGTGAAATTGAGGACTGGGAGACCCTTATACCATTCTTTCCTCAAATTTAATAAACTGTGTGTCGGGGTTCCACATCAAATATCAAACACTAGCCCTCTTTGGCCCGAAAATACAGATTTCGTCCATTTTTGTTCGGTGGTACGAATTTCTCCCGAAAAGTCTAGAAGAAATCGAGGACCGAGAGAAACTTATAGTCATCTCTTCTCCTAAATGTAAATAGTGTTTCGGGTTCGGCGTTAGATTTCAAATACTAGCCATCGTCTGACAAAAATGCTATTATTTGAAATCTGACGCGGAAACTGAAACACAATTATAAATTTAGAAGAAGAATGCTATAAGGGACTCTCGGTCCTTGATTTCATCTGGACCTTTTGGGGGAGTTTCGTATCCCTCGACAAAAATAAACCAAAATCTGATTTTGGACTAGAAGATGGTCTAGGTTTGAAATCTGACGCGGGAACCTGACATTGTAATATATTTAGGAAAGAATGTTATAAGGGTCTCTCGGTCCTCGATTTCATCTGACTTTCAGGAATTTTCGTACCACGCCGACAAAAAAATGACGAAAACCAGACGACTGTTAGTTGTTAAGTCTACGTGGGAACCCGAAATACTGTTATAAATTTAACGAGAATAAGCAATAAGGTTTCCCATCCTCTAATTCATTTTGACTTTTCGGGCCGATTTCGTTGACCACTCGACAAATTGGACCGAAAATATGAATTTTCGGAAAAGACGACGGCTTGATAAGAATTAGACGCGGGAACCCGAAACCAGTTATAAAAATTTAGAAGAATAATGCTATAAGATCTCGTGTCCTCGATCTTCATCTGACATTCGGTGTTTTTCTACCACCGACTAAATTGGACCGAAATTGTAATTTGAACAAAACAATGGCAAGTGTTTGAAATTCAACACGGAACTCGGAAAGCAGTTATAAATTTATGAGAAGAATGTATAAGGGTCTCTCGGACCTCGATTCTTCTGGAGTTTCGGCGATTTTCGTACTACTCGACAAAATTTGACCAAAAATCTGTATTTTCAACTAGACGATGGCTAGTGTTTTAAATCTGACGCGAACCTGAAAGACTGTTATATATTTAGGAGCCAAGAATGTTAATAGGGTCTCTCGGTCCTCATTTCACTCTGGATTTTTCGGTGATTTTCGTACCACCCTCTACAAAATGGACAAAAATTTGTATTTTCGTACCAGACAAGGCTAGTGTTTGAAATCTGATGCGGAACCCGAATACTGTAATACTTTAGTAGAAGAATTCTATAAGGGTCTCCCCGGTCCTCGATTTCATTTCTGACTATTTAGACGATTTTCATACCACCCAGAAAAAAAGGACAGAAATCCGTATTTTCAAACAAGACGATGGATAGTGTTGAAATCTGACGCAGAACCCGAAACATTGTTATAAATTTAGGAGAAGAATGCTATAACAGTCTCCTGGTCCTCATTTTATCTAGACATTTCAGGCGATTTTTGTACCACCTGACTAAAATGGATCCAAATCCGTATTTTCGAACAAGATGATGGCTTGTGTTTGAAGTATGACGCCGAAATTGAAACACAGTTATTAATTTAGAAGAAGAATTCTATAAGTGACACTCGATCCTCGTCTTCATCTGAACCTTTGGGGCGAGTTTCGTACCCCTCGACAAAAATGGACCAAAGTCTGTATTTTCAAACTAGACAGTGGCTAGTCTTTGAAACCTAACGAAGAACTTGAAACACTGTTATATATTTGGGAGAAGAATGTTAAGAGGGTATCTTGTCCTCGATTTCATCTAGACTTTTCGGGCGGTTTTCGTACCACCCGACGATGGTTAGTTTTTAAATATGACGTGGAACCTGAAATACTGTTAAAAAATTGGAGAAGAATGCAATAATAGTTACCTAGTCCTCAATTTCATTTGGGACTTTTCGGGTGATCCTTGGTACCAGCAGACAAAAATGGACCGAAATCTGTATATTTGGACCAGAGGATGGCTTTATTAAGAAATGTGACGCGGAACCTGAACACACTGTTATAAATTTAGAAGAAGAATGCTATACGAGACTCCTGGTCCTACTGTTGGGAGATTTTCATACCCCTAAGGGTCTCTCGATCCTCGATTTCATATGATTTTTGGGCGATTTCATACCCCTAGACAAAAATTGACCAAAATCTGTATTTTTTTACTAGACCATTGCTACTGTTGAAATCCGACCCGGAACCCGAAAACACGGTTATATATTGTAAGACATATGCCTCCTTGATATATTTTGATATAATTCCAAACATACAATGTATATGCATCATTTGATGGATCTAATGATTTGAATGAGAAACACATTCAGGCAAATATAATCAAAACACTACACACTTGGACAAACTTGAAACTCAACACAATCAAGCAAAGATGGATGATGTCCTACAAGGCTTGAAGACTGATGTATAAAAGTGTCTAGTGTTAATAGGGTCAATTAGGTAGACTTAATCATAATGAGTTCTCATATAGTATTTGCCAATGAAATCATAAAATAAGTTTTTAATCAATCAAGTAATAAATCAATTGATAATCAATTGAGCAATCGATTGTCTGACTCACAAAATAAAGGTTTCACTAAGTTAATCGATTGGGAATATCGATTACTTAAAGGTTTTATCAAAACCTGTGTTCTGTGGTTAAACAAATCAATTGGACAATAGATTTGCACATCAATTAAGTAATCGATTTTTTGATTCACAGAACCAAGCTCATACTAAGTCAATCGATTGGCAAATCGATTTTGAAAATACTTTTTCATCAGACATGTGTTTTGTGATCAACGAAATCGATTGGACAATCAATTGAAATAAGTTTCTTAAGTTGCAAGCTTTGCACTAATCGATTAGATAATCGATTGATAGATGTTTCTTAAGCTGCAAGCTTTGTATTAATCGATTAGATAAGCGATTGATAGATGTTTCTTAAAGTGCAAGCTTTGCATTAATTGGTTAGGTAATCGATTGAAAGAATGAACTGGTTAATCATTTATCAGAAACATATTGCATAATCGATTGGCACATCTATTTCAACTAAACAGCTAAGCTACTGTAACAAGCCAAATCGATTGGCAAATCGATTGGAGTAAAACATTTTAGTCACTGTGACCAGCCAAGTCGATTGACAAATCGATTGGAGTAAAAGATCTTAGTAACTGTGACCAGCCAAGTCGATGGACGAATCGATTGAAGTAAAATGTTTGAGTTACAGGGAGAGTTTAGCCCATTGCCAAATCGATTATGTTAATAAATGAATCAAATGAGTAATCGATTGTTTTGATCTCGTTGTTTGAAAAAAAACAAGTATAATCAATTAGTCAATCGATTATGATACAATTTGAGTATTAGTTTCTGATAAGTGCATTAAAAGGATCGATTAGGAAATTGATTAGTTCTTATATTTTCAAGATTCAAGAAAACAAGAACACGCGATAATCGATTAGGTAATCGATTAAGCTGATATCAAACTTAATAAAATCGATTACGAAATCGATTTATATGATGTTTTTCTTAAAATATATAAATTGAATCAATCAGAATTTTGAATAACAATCATAACACTTTTTCAAAAACACAGAAAAACTGAAAAACACCTTGAGAGAAAAATTGTTTCAACACACAAATACTCATTGGCTAAATACTTTTGTGTGAGATCTTACATTGTGATTGAGTCAAATTTTCTTAGTCTTCTTTAATTATTTGTGAAAGAACAATTTATGTAATTGAAGTTTTGGAAATCCAGTAGTGTACACTGGTGGTTATCATTTAGGATACTTGTGCTCATCTAAATGAAACCTCAGCTTGATCTCGCTAGAGTTTGACGAGTAACTCTTAGGGATAGGTTGGTATTGTGATAGAAGTGGTTGTGAGTTGGATGGATAGGTTGTGACGCTGGAAAGTCTGTAAAAATATTCCTCAAATCATTCTAGTGAAAGGCTGAAATGTGTTGTATATTTCAGGACTGGATGTAGGTTATCAAAGTGATAGCCGGTCCAGTATAAAAATCTCTTGGTGCACTATTTCCTCTCTCTCTTTACTTTTCATATTGATCTTGCATGTGATTGTAAACTTCCGCTTTGAATAAACTGTTTGAATCTTTTACTGTTAAATTAGGAATTAATATTAAACAAGTTGGTTTTGATATTAATTCATGACTTAGGAAAGAATTAGATTATCTTGTTGATAATATTGTATAAAATTTCCTAAGGATAGAAGTCATATAACCAACAATTGGCATCAAAGAGCCTGATCCTTTTAGACTAGTTCTCAAAAAGAAAATGACTTCTATTGAATTTCTGGGTGAAGGGGCATCTTTAACTAGACCCCTGCTTTTAATGGGTCAGCCTACATGTACTGGAAAGAGAGGATGCTCATCTTTCTAGAGACATGTGGGCTTGATATCTTAGAAGCAGTGGAAAATGGTCCCTATGTGCCTAAACTTGCAGGCCCTGATGGGATCATCCATCATCATCAAACCAAGAGCTGATTGGTCTGATGATGACAAAAAGAAAGTTGGCTATAATGCAAAGGCCAAGAATATAATAACCTCTGCTTTGAGTGCTGATGAATTTTTAAGGGTGTCAAACTGCAAAACTGCAAAGGAAATGTGGGACACACTTCAGGAAACTCATGAAGGCACAACAAATGTCAAAAGGGCCAGAACAAAATACTCTAATGCATGAGTATGAACTTTTTCAACATGAAGAAGGATGAGTCAATCAATGACTGCAGACAAGGTTCACTCATATCATCAACAATCTACATGCTCTAGAGAAAAAATTATGGACAATGAGCACAAATAGGAAAAGTAATGAGGTGCTAGACAAGAGAATGGCAACCCAAGATCACTGCCATTGCTGAATCAAAGGACCTTGCAAGATATGAATGAACATTTGAAAAAAGAATCACATGATAAACTCACTAGTTGTATTGAACTGAAAAGAAAGGTTGAATCATTAAAAACTGATTTAGCTAAATTTACTAGTAGTAAAAACAACCTAATGTTCTTCTTGGGGAAATCAAAGGAATCATAATGAAAAATCTGGAATTGGCTATAGACAAAACAGGAATGCTAACAGAACCATAAATTTGTTAAATCAAAGCAAATGCATGATATCTTCATTAAACCAACTCATAATTCATCCTCTGCTTTTTCATGTCATTTCTATTGTAAAAAGGGACATATATCTTACAATTGTAAATTGAAAAAGCTTGCTAATAAGGGATGGAAAACAAATTTGAAAATAAAGAAACCTATGATTGAAACTAACCCTCAAGGACCAATTTAAATTGGGTACCTAAACCAAAGTTTAATTCTGTATTGCAGATGTGCTTGACATCCAAAACACACTCATGGTATCTAGATGTGGATGTTCCAAGCACATGACAGGAGACAAATCAAAATTCTTGTCTCTCAATTCAAAAATGGTGGATATGTAAAATATGGTGACAACAACAAAGGTAAAATACTTGTGTTGGAGATCATAGAAGTGAATCAACTGTAGTTATCAAGGATGTTCTATATGTCAAAGGTTTGAAACACAACTTCTTAGATAAAAGCATGAAATTGGTAGGTGAAAGAGTAAACAACATATACTATCATTAATTTTATTCTTTACCTGTAAATGATATCTGCTGTTTATTATCTAAGTCTGATGAAGACTGTTGTGGCATAAGAGAATTGCTCACATACACATCAATCATCTTAAACAAACTAGTTAGTAAACAACTAGTGCTGGTCTTCCAACAGAACTTTTCAAAAGAAAAACTATGTGACTCTGTGAGAAAAGTAAGTTAGTTAAGTCCTTTTTTCCCTCAATAGACTTAGTACAAACTGATAGAGTTCTACAAATATATTCATATGGATCTGTTCGGTCTATCTCAAGTAAAAAGCTTTGGAGGAAATCGGTAGGGTTATGTGTTAGTTGATGATTACTCTAGATATACATGGACCTATTTTTCTGTCTCACAAAAGTGATGCCTTCTCAATTTTCAAAAAAATTTGCAAATCAAGTTCAAAATGATGAAGAATCCAGAAAATAGTTTCCCATTAAAAGTGATCATGGTGGAGAATTTCAAAATGAGTCTTTTGATAACTATAGTGATCAAAATGGAATTCACCAGATGTACTCGCCCCAAGAACACAACAGAATGTTGTTGTAGAAAGGAAGAAATAGAGCTCTAGAAGAACTGCTAGAACAATGATAAATGACTCTAAGCTTCCTAAATATTTTGGACTGATGCAATAAATACAGCTGCTCATGTGATGAATAGAGTTCTCATTAGGCCTATCCTTAGAAAAACACCCTATGAACTATACAAAGTAGAAACCCAAATATTGCCTATTTTAGAGTCTTTGGATGCAGTGTTTTGTATTGAATAATGGAAAAGAGCATCTAGGGAATTTGACTCTAAGGCAGATGAGGGAATATTTCTAGGATATTCACAATCTAGTAAGGCCTATAGGAATCTACAATAAGAGAACCAAAACTATAGAGGGAATTGTCATGTAAAATTTGATGAAATGTTTTACCAAAACTTGAACAGTACCCCTCTTATAGGTTAATGATTCTCTTGATGAATGTGTAGAATTAGATCCAAAAAAACCAAATTAAACAGTGCCTCCAACTGACATTGAGTACATAGAACCTATTAAGGAAGATGACTTACCTAAGAATGGAGATTCAACAAAAACCATCCTATTGACAACATCATAAGAGAATTTCTAAAGGGTTGCTACTAGAAAATCCCTTTAGACAATTCTGCAATTTACAGCCTTTGTTTCTCAGTAGAACCTAAGAATATAAAGGGAAGCTCTCTAGACATGATTGGATAATTTCCATGCAAGAAAAGCTTATCAATTTGAGAGAAACAAAGTGTGGATCCTAGTTCCTAAACCAGAAGACAAACATGTCATTGGAACTAGATGGGTGTTTAGGAATAAGATGGATGAGAGATGGTAATAACAAGGAATAAGGCTAGACTATTTGCTAAAGGTTACAACCAGGAGGAAGGTATTGATTATGATGAAAACCTATGCTCATGTAGCCAGATTATAAGCAATTAGGATTCTGCTTGCTTATGCTTTGCATAATGGACTTTAAATTGTATCAAATGGATGTAAAGAGTGTTTTCTAAATGGAGACATCCAAGAGGAGGTTTTTGTTTAGTCAAACTCCAGGATTTGAGGATCCTGATTTTCCAAACCACGTTTCTAAACAAACAAAAGCCCTCTATGGATGAAACAAGCTCCAAGAAGCTTTGTATGAAAAGCTCAGCAATTTCCTCATACAGCAAAATTTTTTAAGAGGAAATGTTGATAAAACATTTCTTTATAAAGAGAAAGGGAAAACACAGTCTGCTTGCCAAATTTATGTTGATGACATAATTTTTGGATCCACAAACAGTAAACTTTGCAAAGAATTTTGAAAATACAATGAAAGGTAAGATTTGAAATGTCCATTATGAGAGAATTAACTTACTTCTTGGGATTTCAAATCAATCAAAGCAAGAATGGTATTTTCGTAAGTCAACCAATACTGTAATGATCTATAAAGAAGTTGGCTTTGATAAATTTAAATCCATTGATACATCCCTGAGTCAAGTTTGTCCATTTAGATAGAGATGAAAGGGAAAACATGTAATGTGACAATGTTTAGAGGCATGATAGGTTATTTACTGCTTATCTTACGCTAGTAGACCTGACATTATGTTTAGTTTTGCATGTGTGCAAGATACCAAGCCAATCCTAAGGAATCCATTTAAGTGCAGTCAAAAGAATTTTTAGATATCTAATAGGAACCAAAAATCTAGGTTTGTGGTATCCTAAGGGCTCAACTTGTACTCTAGTTCGCTATTCTGATTTTGCTGTTAGCAAATTAGATAGAAAAAGTACATCTTTGTAACTTGCATGCTATTAGGAAATTCAACTTGTATCTTGGCATAGCAAGAACAAATAGTGTTGCACTTTCAACAGCTGAGCTGAATAATATAGCTGCTTGAAGCTGTGTGCACAAATTTTATGGATGAAACAACACCTTTCTGCTTTGGTATTGATCTTGGAATTGTGCGAATCATGTGTGACAACACTAGTGCCATAATATATTACAAAAAATCATGCTATGCACTCTTAGAACAAAGCATATAGAGATTAGAACATCATTCATTAGAGATCAATACCAAATGGTATATCATGCTTGATTATGTAATAAGCATCTGATCAATTAGCGGATATTTTACCAAGCTTACCCAAGGAAAGTTTCTTCTATATAGAATGAAACTTGGTATTATGCGTCAAAATGAAATATGATCCCTGTGAAAATCGATTGAGACATCGATTATCCTGTGACAAAATAGAAAATCACCATTACCAAATCGATTGCATAATCGATTTATGCTACATAAGTTGTCTTAATTGTCTAAGTCACAAACACGATAATCGGTTTCATAATCGATTTAGTAATCTCGGATATCAAAAATGCTGAAGTATACATCAAAATAATCGATTGATAAATCGATGGATGATTTGGAAAATCTTTTTAAAGAATCAATTTCATTAATCGATTATTTGTTTCAAAGACATCCACATATGTGAGAAATTTTCCAAAATCCACCCGAGCATTGATTAGGTAATTGATTGTGTCAAATTATGAAACTCTGAGCCAAATGAGTCGATTTGGAAGTCGATTGATATCCCTGTATGGTCATATCTTCAAGATAATCGATTTGAAATCGCTGCCGCTATGAGAAGTTGTTCAGAACTGATAAGGGAAAATCGATTTGGACATCGATTTATCAATTGAACAATCACTTAAAAATCGATTTGGAAGTCGATTAACAATACGACTGGTTGGAGAAAACCTAGTCGTTGGAGGCAGTTGTAATGGAATACTTTCATTTTTCCTCCAATAACGGTAACAAAGTCGATTGGACAATCAATTATTTGTACGCAAATGTGAAATAAAATCGATTGAGAAATCAATTCTGAACAGTTCTATATAAATCCCTAAATCGATTTCTCAACCCATTTTCACTATCAGTTCACATTTTCTCTCCCAAACTCGAATTTTTCTGTGCCTTAATCCTTCTCAATCTTCTCAAACATCTCAAATTTCCAAAATCTTTCAAATGGAAAGAGTAAAGCAGACTAGTGAAAAACCTCAATCATCTTCTTCAAAATCTGTTTCCCTAGATTCTTCTTCAACATCAAGTGGAAGAACACCCTCTCCTCAACCTCCTTCCCCTCCTGCTAAGAGAGTCTCAATACCTACTCATAAGGTATTAGCAAAAGATAAAGGGAAGGCTATTGCAACTAATCAAGGAACAACAAAAAAGAGGAAGGGCACAACCAAGTGCTGAACAACCTGAGCCAGCTGAAACCCAATCTGAGGTTTTGGTTAAGTTGCTGGAATTGATGGAGTCCCAGGCTGCTCACAATGCTAGGGTAGAAGCCTCTCTTAGGAAACTCCAAGCAACTTTAAACTCAGTGGTTCAAGATGTTGCTGCCATCCCAGAACACTTGGGTCTCAAAATGTCTTTTGAAGACATTGTTGACATTGGCAATCAAGCAACTGAAGAACCAAATCCTACCAACCTAGATAGTACTGAACCTCATGGCGAGGAGACACTTGCTGAGGCTAATACAGCAGTCTCTACCTCTCCCATTGGTGATAATGAGGAGCAGCCCTAGATTAGTTGTTTAGCATTTTGTTTTCGTTGTTGCTTTGTAATGTTTTTGTATATATCTTATGATAGCTTTTTGATTAATCATTCTCTCTTGTATATCTTTTTGAATTCAATGACAAAACGGGGAGATTGGTATCAAATTTAACTTGTGCTATTGCTCTGATTGACAATTCTGATATTAACTGATAATGTACTCTGATATAGCAAATTCATGTGCTTATGCAATGTGTACTCTGAAAGCACTGATAATGCTCTGATAATGCGCTTTGATATACCAAACTTAATAAAGTTTAAATTGGATGCTCTGATATTGATGATAGTCATTATGCGCTGATATTAAAAGATCTATGTGCTCTACACGGTATGCTCTGATATCAAGTTGAATAAATGAAGTACTGTTGTGCTCTGAAACTGCCTTATGTACTTTATGTTGAATCTGTTAAGTGTAACTCTTATAACAATTTTAATAGAGCTCTAATACTCTGATTTTAATAAATTGGAATAGCAAGCTATGATATCAAAATTCTGATCAAATTTGAAATGAATCATAAATTCTAAATTCAGGGGAGATTTTAAATAATAGTTATTATTAAAGTTAATAAACTCAAGGTTAAATTGTATGTTTTGTCATTAAATCAAAAAGGGGGCGATTGTAAGACATATGCTCCTTGATCATGATTTTGATATAATCTCCAAACATACA